>CAJNDV010016003.1:54784-68397 GCA_905221635.1 Symbiodinium sp. CCMP2456 | reverse complement strand
GCCGTGCGAAGCCCGAGCGCCCAATCCTAGAGTTCCTGAGCCTCGTGTGGCGATTGCACCCGGCAGTCCAGCTCAAGGGGTGAGCCCGGCAGTCCTGCTGAAAGGGTAGGTCGGATGGCTGTCCAGTGCTCCACAACTCAACCAAAACAAAAACATTCTATGATATTCTATGCTTGTCCATCATATTCCATTCAAGCAGGCCCATAGTGTCCGGGAGAGAGCACAGAGCCACCCTGGCCAAGTGATTCAGCTTGATGCAGCCGTTGAGCCGGGGGTGCCAGAAAAAAAGGAGTTGCAGAGTGCTCTCAACCTGTTTCTGTGCTTTGGCGTCTGTTGCACTGGTGCTGCACAGCTATGCTGATCAAGCCTATGTCTCTACTATTCTCTACTGCAGAAATCCGCTTTACTCCTTACAGCCGTCGCCTACACTAATCTTCGAAATCCAATCCCGACTGAAACGCCCCAAGATCTCTTGTGAGGGTGGTCCGACCCCCCCCCATGCATAGAAATAAGAAAATAGGTGCCCCACCTATTTCCGACCCCCCCCCCACCCCCCCACCCCCCCCTTAAGGGGGGGATGATGGTGCACCTGGAGCTCATTGTTCTTGGCTCGCTTGTTGGCGGCGACGCCTAGGTCCAACGACGGGCATGGCTCATCGAGCTGCCCGGCAGACACTGGGCCTCAAACCTTTGCATCATGCACGGATGTGGTGGACATGACCGTGCAATCGTGATGCCCTGTTGCGACTACACTGAAGGGTGTGCCGTCGATCATGCGTTTGCATGGCATTGGTTGCCGCGATGAGCCGCATTTGCGACTCCACCCATCGGACCGCCCACGACACAATTCGCGCCTCACGTGCGTGGCTGTTCCTCCTTGCTCCTCGCATTCGCCGTGCGCGCACGATTCACCCAGGGGCCTATGGGCAAGACGAGCGCGTGCATGTCAGTGATGAGGACGGTGCTCGGCATTGGCGAAGCGGCGGGGTGCTCGATACTCCGCACCCAGGAAGACCGTCGGATTGATTCACCGTCCATGTAGTGGGGTGAGCAGTTGTCGAAAGATTCCACTGATGCTTGAGCAAGCATGTTGCGGTGCCGGCATGGCTCAAGCTTTGGCTGGCCGAGCTGAGGTAAATTTGTCTCGGTTGTGTGTCATTGGCAGTGCTACTGTATGCCGCAAAATTGCAGGTTGCATGTTGTATCATGTCGTATTTGTTTTGCAACAAGATCCCATCACATCTCTGACGACCGCGGTTGTGCACGATTGTTGTGAGCTTCGTGATTCCACCATGCCATCGGTGTGATTCGTGCGGCCGGCACTCATCCGAAGCCTCGGCCCCATGTTCTTGCTCGTATTCCAAGTGGATGGTTCTATCCCCGCTTGTGTTCAGGACCATGGAGATTCAGATCGACAGTCGGGAATGTCCGAACAGGATGCCTTGCGTTGCATGCCTGGGATTGATGGCCTGCAATGCGCCAACCTCAACTTGAGAGGCGGTGACTTCTAGTCATTCGGGGTTTAGTTTGGTGACTTTGAAATCCATCGTCGATGGGACAAGGTGCGCTGTGCAAACAGCTTTTGCAAGCACCTGTCGCAGCAGGGGATGGTGCCTGATCAGAATTATTAACGTACGCAGCCATTGAGTTTCAAAGCGTGGCACATGCTTAACACGGGAATGTGCTGTGTCGTGTGTAGGTCCGGCATCAGTGACTGCACCAGGCTATTCGTACTGTCGACACTGCATCCTGGAATGGTACCGCATGCACGATCGGCAGAACAGGGCTTTGGCATCGCCGACTACGAACGAACCGCTCGCCGACAGGTACCCGAAACAGCTGCAAATAAAACAGCTGCAAATCAGGGAGCTGTCGATTCGCGAGCACGGTATAGGGTCATTGATTGGAACCCCGGCAGGTTGCTATTGCCGAATATAACTTTGCGAGATGCGATTCGTGGAATTCAACGCCGCGCTGTACCAGCTTGGAACCAAGCCCCTTGTAAGCAGCATCGCGCGCAGGGGCTCGGACGAGCACCGGTGAGGTTGTTTTGGTTCTGGTGTGGTATAGTTTTTGTAGTAGTCCGGTTTGGTGTTGTTGTCCGTTTGCTCGTGGTAGTCATTTTCGGTGAATGTAGTGGTGGCAGCCGCAGCGTGTATTTGTAAACGCGTCTGCATCACGAACCTCGCGCCGGGCAAGGCTAGAAGCCGGCATCTAGAATTGTTTTTGGGATTTCAACAACTAAACCAATCTGTGTGCAGCATTGTGCAGCCATGCTTGATGAATTTGCAGCTGGCTTAGACAGAATGTTCTGAACATCCAGTACGGAGCATGGAAACGATGACGGAGACGACTTCCATTTAGGACGACGATGGCACATGACCATCACGGTGGCGTAATCGATGTTGGCAAAGACCTCACTTGAGAGTGGTTGTTGTTTCGGAGTATGTTGAACTTGGCGCTGATGCTTACACAAATGCTTGCTGCAGCTGATGCTACTCGCTGGACGGTGGCTTCATTTGCTGCCAAACACATACTCCCTATATTCGAGGATTGCGACAGCTAAGAGCTTCAATGTTGTCGGCCCGTGTTCTGTTGGTTGGCCATTGCAATCAGGCTGAGACGGAGCGAGTGGCATTGCGCCGCGAGGTTCAAGCTTTGTCGCGCATTCCAGCTGCATTGCTCACGGCTTAGCAATGCCCTGCACATGCAGCCGAAACCAGGAAAGATTCCAGCGAAAGACACGTTGGATCCTCGCGTGACACCTGCCGGCACACGCCATAATTACAGAATTGCCTCAAGAGAGGAATCGGTTGTGAGCATCGGAAGACCCGCAGCTAAGGGCCGATGCGCATGCAGAGGCGAACCAATTTCGTGTTCAGCTGGCGAATACGCAGCAGGACGACAATCTCCAACAATGCTCCGCTCGAGCCTGTGACAGCCGCTCCAGGAGGTGCAGCGGTTGCAGATCGAGCTGGCAGCCTAGCTGAGCCTGTTGCATTTTTTTTTGCCGTTGCTGTCGGCATTTGCATTTCGGAACTGGTGCTCTGTGGACTAGTTGCAGCCAAGGAGAGACACCAGACGGTGATGAAGCACCGTGATGCGTCGGCAAGGGACGTTGAAATCCAGGCCATTCCAACTGGGGCACGTCAAGACAACCAGCAGTTCTTCGTGAAGTCAGGCCCATGCTGCTGGCCTCGCAGCCGAGCTGAAATCATGCAAGACGGAGGCTCGTTGATGTGACTGGTTGAAGGAGTCGCTCCCGGATGTCCTGAGAAGGAAATGCTGCACAGGTAACCAGATTGCAGGACGAGTTGGAGAAGACCAGGGGTCAGGCCGCACGAGGTTGGTTTTCGTGCACTCTCCTTGAAGTGCCCGTCGCTGCAGGCCAAGAACCAAGCGGAGAAGCTGGAAGGTTCACTTGTCGAGCTGCACCGAGTTCGGATAGCGGAACAAACGTTGCAACAGGAGCTGCTTGCGTGAAAGAATGATCATCGAGTGGGCTCATGCAGGCTCTGAGTTCAATCAAGCTGCATCAAGGAGCTTGCGCGCATCAAAGCGGAGTACAGTGGGACACTGTGGCAAAAGCTACGCAGGGATGCTGCCAGCATGGCAAACATTCCTGCATCCTGATGAGGAACCTTCCCCCGAAGCCGGCTCGGGATGGGCTCGAGTTGGAGAAGGAGCGATTCTGGTGAAAACCCTGCCACTATGCATATGCCATATGCACACTTGCATGCAAGTTCGGTACCGAGCTCACTCAGAACGCACGCCGTGGACCCAACACAAGTGCCACATGCGAATATCCAAAACGGTGCTGCAAACCTCTGAAGGCCCCAGTGTGACTACCACGAAGCGCGTGCGTCGAATCCCGGGCCTAAACGAATGCTTGGGCCACTCGCGAGAGACAGAAAGAGAGAGAGAGAGAGAGAGAGATGTAGCCATTTTGGCTCAAGCCGTGAGTGCTCGAGAGATCAGCCCTGTGTCCAGATCTCACAAACCCGGGGGGATAGCTAAGACAGGAAAGGCTGCCACCAGGCCAGTGCCTTGCAGCCACCTTGCTGCCATCAAGCCCTACTGCAAGATCGGGATACCTACGCGACTCCACCGTGCGGGTCCTTGTCGGGGAAGTCGGTGCGAACGATCCACCCTGTGAACCGCTGCCCCCCTCCCCGGCGTGTGCGGGACATCCTGACCTGCTACCTGTACGGCTTGGCGGCCTACTCGTGCTGTACCTGTACGGGGGGATCCGGGACTTTGACCTCAGGTCGTAAAGTACCACCGGGGTGTGCAACGTGTTCCTTCAACGACGTTACCGAGAATGCAATCTTCAGGGATGACTACGCCCCAGGAAGGGGGACAGGCAGGGACTGTCGCGAACTCCAGCCCACCTAAAAGACTAAGAGAAGGAGGAGCTGGATCCGCCGACGATGACGGGGATAAGGTCACGATGGCATCTATTCGCGAGGCGATCCGAGAGCAACTGCGAGAAGAACGACACATCCTTTCAGGGGAACTACGCGAAGGCCTGGCTGAGGTGCACAACCGCATCGACACCGTCGAGAAGTGCACCACGGCCCTTTGCAAAACAGTCACAGATCAACAAGTGCGGCTTGACTCCAAGGTGGACAGCATCGAGCAACACACCAATGACCTGGGGACAAGATTGGAGCTGCTCGAGGGGAAATTCGCTACAGCACAGCTCAGTGTCAACAGCAGCACACGAGGTTCGGAGGGATCTTCTGCGGAGCCGACTCGCCCCGCCCTTGTCTTAGGGGGATGGGCGGCCGAACAGGCCGCATCCGAGACACTGCGACTCGTCAAACAGCATGTGGCACAACTCGAGCTCGACCTCGACATGGACGAGGCCTTTGTACCGGGACTCCGGCGCGGCTTTGCCATACTCCCACTACAAGCCCGCCAGGGGGAGACTCAAATGCAGCTTCGAGGGCGAATCCAGACGGCGCTGACGGCCATCCGGGAGGCAAAAATCGTCACGGGACCCCGACCAGAAGGGGGAAACCGCCATTTCTTTGCTGCAATGAGCCAGCCTCTTGAGCGGCGACGTCGAGCACAGTTTGCTGGAAAAGTCAAGCGATTGGTGCTGGAGGCAGGGGGAAGACACTCCGCTCTCGAGGTGGAGTTTGGGACAGCCAACGTCTGGTACAATGCGGTGAAGATAGCATCTGGGGTCACTACCGCGCCGGAGGGGGCTGTGTCAGCAACCGGGGGATGGATCAATCTCCCTCCACTGGCCCGGCAACTTGGCACTTCGGGGGCTGCCCTCGAGGAAGCCTGGAAAGAGCTCCGAAAGGGGCTCAACTGAGAGCTCAACCACGGCGAACACTTGTTTCACACACAGGGGAATGCTCCCTCAGAGGTGTCTTTCCTCAGCTGGAATGTCGGTGGCCTTCAACCTGCAAAAGCACTACGAATGCTATCGTCCCTCCGACAAGCTCGAATTCATCCCTTTTGCGGCAGCTTTGTGATACTTCTCCAAGAGATGATCATAGAACCGGGGAAACACTTTGCTGAACAGGACGATCTACAACTTTTTGCTGGCAAACTGAGTGCGGAGTGGCGGGGGACAGGCATAGCGCACAGCGACGACATTACCAGGTCTAGCTGTAAAACATCCACATGCACTACGTCCTGTACAATTCACATTGGGGGCATCAGCATGATTGCCATGTCCATGCACATCCCTCACCACGCAAGCCTTGCTGAAGCCGGAGAAATTCTGGAAGCTGCAGAACAACAACTCCGAAAGAAGCACAAAGGCCTGCTGGGAATGGACGCTAATGAAACCTTCGTACTCCGTGGGAAGGATGGCCTCGATTCTGAAACAGGCCGAGGAGAAATGATCCTCGGATGGCTCGAACGCCTTCAACTTATCATTGCCGAGGACAACGTCGGCAAGCCGAGTTACTTCCCGTACAACCATCGCCTCCAACCGCGACGACTTGACTACATTGCTCTTCGACACCTCCCAGCTGAGTCGGGGGATGTCCTCGCACAACGGGACGTAGCAAGCTCCGACCACGAACCCGTCTTCGTCACAGCTGCGGTCAAACCGACCAGGCGCGACTACTCGACCAGAGCCCCCGAATGGGGGAGCCGACGACTACGTGGACCCACAGTGGTTAAGCAGATCTTAGAAGCTCCGGTGGCATCGGGAGACCCCTTAGCAGCTTTGGCAAGAACGGCCGTCGCCATTACAGCAAAGTGCTGAAGAACCTCCGGATCAAAGCCATCGGCCACCGCGGGGGACCAGAACGCAGAGAACTGTGGAAACAGGTCATGCGACTGCATGGACAAGAACATCGCACATGGCGCAAACAACTGCTTGACAGAACAGCAATTGGCGACTGGAATGCTAAGAAGGCGCTCGCCCAATCAATGCGAAGCCACGAGTGGGAACTCCCACTCACTGATGACCCACAGTGGCAAGAAAAGCTGACCGAGCACTTCAAGAACATCTTCCAGAAGCAGGACAACGCCATTGTCGAAGCCAAGTTTGCGCAGGTGGATGACCGCCTGGTCCGACTGTGTAAACAAAACGCCTGGACACCTTTCAGCATGGACGAACTGGTTTCGATTCGCAAGCGCTGGAAGAACGGACGAGCATGTGGTCCGGACATGGTTTCGCACGAAGCCATGAAAGCTATGCTGCAGCACCCTCTTTGGGGGGGGATGATGCTCGAACTCTTCAATGACATGCTCTATACGGCCAAGATACCACAATCTATCGAGAGAGGAGTGAGTATCCTCTTGGCGAAAACCAGCCAACCGGGGGATTGGTCGGAAACAAGACCGATCACTTTGAGTTCAGCCCTGCTCAAGGCCTTCTCACAGTTGCTCCTCTCCAGAGCCGGGGAAGATGTCATGACTCCCGCTCGCCTGCAGTGGTCGCGAAAAAGCCGGCAAGGTGTGGAACTGCTCATGATACTCCGACGCGTCTGTCGCGTTGCCTTTGACTTCGGCCTGGAAATGTTTGTGGCGAAACTTGACATACGCAAGGCCTTTGACTCCGTTTACCCAGAGGCTATGGCAGACAGAATTGAAGCAGACGTTGCCTTGAAAGGGGGGAAGCCATGGGAGGCCCGAGCTTGGACGGCGCTCCTGCGCTCCGGCAGGATCACCGTCAACTTCCGGGGGACGACCCTCCACCTGGACCAAACCAATGGAGTACGCCAGGGAAGCCCTGACAGCCCCGTGGCCTTTGGTTCAGTTGTGGCAAGGGACCTCGACGACTGAGGCCAAGAGCACAAAACCCACAACAGGGGACCCACCACCTGAAGATGGCGGCAGCTACATGGACGATACATACATTTGGTCCATGTCACAGGCACATATGCAGAAGATGCTCGACCTGTTGGGGAACACACTCCCCAAAAAAGGTCTCTTCTTGCATCCCGGCAAAGTTGATATCATCAGTAACAAGACACCAGCCACCTTCCGGGTGGCAGGCAAGGAGGTGACGACCAAGGGGGAGAACCACATCATGACCGTCCTGGGGAGCCCCATGGCCTTCCATCTCGTGCCAAGCATCGTGATTGCAGCGATGCAGACAAGGGGGAGGAAAGCCTTCTGGACACACAGGGGGGAGTTGATGGCAAAGGCGCCGATTTCAAAAAAGATGATTTTGCATACGATGCTGGTTCGCCAATCGGCCCTCTGGGGCTGCGCCACGTGGCCATGCAATGCACAAATTCTGAAGCAAGCAAACTCAATCCAACTAGCCCATATTCGAGATATGGCGGGCATGCGCAGGGGGGATGGCGAGGGCTGGGCCACATGGAATCAAAGGACTCTTCGCAGGACCCGGGGGATTCTTCCGGCACGGCATCACCAAGAAGCACCCAGCGGCGAGTCGATGGTCCACTTTCATTTTAGAACAGATCTGGGGACTGCTTGGACATATGTGTCGTGGGGATCCAGTTGGGGGACAACTTCTCCGGTGGCGATGCTTGTCGTGGTGGAACGCTCATAGACCACCGTGGGGGAACATCACCCACGCCAGACGATTCAATGCCTACATGGACATCGACCGGCAAGTCACATCTGTTGCGGGGGAAGATTGGCACCAAATCGCCATGGACCGAAACCGGTGGTCCAGTCTCCTTCAAGCATGGATCGACAAGTACGATGTGCCGTGGGCATCAGGAAGACAGACCAGTTTGACGAACCTGGCGCCACACCGCAGTTCGAGCCCGAACACCAGGGGGGACGATTTCTTGCCACCGCCACCGCTGACTGCCTGATGACGCGGAGTGCAATAGTACCTCCCTGAATCGTAGCCAGCAGGAGACGGCATGAGACTTTCGTCCACTTAGTCCAGCAGACACATACATGTTCAGCGAAGTGTTGAAAACGATGGGGGAATCCTGCCTCGCTCCGCTCAGTGGACAACCGACAGTCAGAGACCATGCAACATGGACATGTCTGACTCACCACGTTGCCGCCGTTGACTTTGTGAATGCATGCTATGTACCAGTCTGACACTGCGGATACTTGATGACTTCCCCAGCCTCGACAGTCATGCAGACACGTTCCTTTCTTCTGGGGGATCAGATGTAAACCCCACTGGCAGACTCGCTCAACTTGCTCTTCCGCGCGCGCCTTGGCTCGAACCTGACCGTTGGGAACACGCCTACATGTGATCGTTCTTCGTGCATAACTTCGAGCTGAACAGTTGGCCATAGCTTTTGTGACCTCTGAGCACAGATCGACGGCAACCGCTTGCGAGGATGTACTATCTGAAAGCAGTCGTTGCCATCCTGGCAAGCATAGAGGGGGGAAGTGGCGGCACTCCCTCCCCAAGTCTCCCGGGCGGACAGGGGAACCCCCCCCCACACGGAGGACACCAGCATCCACAACAACCGCCGCAGCCCCAACAAGCACGCACGCCTACGGTGTCTTCACAGCCACAGCAAGCACCAGCCTCTGGGGGAACGCCACAGATGCCCTGGATTCCACAATGGATGCAGGATCCGACACTCGCCCCACCGACGCAGGTCAGCTGGCAGTCGACACACGTCACCCCACAGGGTGTGCCTTACACTACGTGGGGGGGATACTCCCTCACACAGAATGCTGCCTTTCAACACGGGGGACCCGGCGGGGTGTACTTTCCCCCACCAGCAAACCAGATCCAACACACCCAAGCATCGGCTCCCCTCCAGCCACAGCAGCAGATTCACAACACAGCACCACTTCCACCACAGACCCACACACAGCCGGCGGTCCACACCACACCAACACAAGGGCACCCAAGCCATTCGGCACAAGCATATACATCTGCTTGGGACGTCCCTACCCCACCTACCTCCGCCAGGGGGAAGTCCACGGCAGGACAGGCCCCACCCAATGTGCCCACGGCGCCATTCTACCGCATTGGATTTGCCAGACCTTATGACCCCGACACGGATCCCTGGAACAGCCCATATACATCCCCACGACAAGGCGAGACCACACCAAAACCTAGTGGGGAGCAAGCAACGCCCCACCAACCGCAACCCCCCACAGGAGGAACCGACTCCTACACAGCCGACCATACGCACCCAAACCTGGCAGCAAGCCGGGACAACCTGCCCAAGCCCCCACCATCAACACAGCCGGATGACATCGACGATCCACCAAGCCTGCCGCCATGGGACCCACGAGTCTTACATGCACAGCAGTCAGAGCAACCCCCACTGAGGGGACCTCCAAATGAATGCGACCAGCCCCACAAAAGCATCTTCAGCGATGCCGAGCTCCGCAACCAGCGGGAATGGTACGACGGCCAAACAGGAGTCTACCAGGGGGAAATCCCTCCGGAAATGGAGTGGTCTGGATCGGCACCTGCCACGGCCACGCAAGCTGCAGCTGATCAGCCTCCCCCCCCGGAAGAGCAAGCAAGTGCAGAAGGGACCCAGCAAGCAACAGCCGATGCGGGACAGCAAGCAGACACGACGGGGGAAGCACAACAACAGACGGGCCCCCCTTCCACGTTGCGCCGCCCACCTTGGGAAACTCCCGGTTGGGGGGGCATCCGACCACCGTATCGTGGCTCTTCCAGCAGCAGCAGATACCATCGCGCTTCGGGGGAACAATGGCAATCCCGTGAGTCCACCGCAGGCCATGGGTCACAGCGGGTCGCAAACAAGCGTGGCAAATACTCCTTCAAGCAGCTTCATCGGGGGAATCGACAACTACGCAGACCTGACCCCCAGCCACAAGAAGGACCAGGTTGGGGTTACCGTTTTGCCCAAGACAACCCTGATATCCCCGAACAAGGGGAAAGCAGCACCAGCGGCACCACGGAAACAGACACCAGCCACAACAGTTCCAATGAGGACCACACTTGGCAAGACCATCCACTCCCCAACACTATGCCAGACACTACAGGGGGAGACAAGGAAGCAAACAGAGCACGCGAAGTGTGGGAGGCCCGGCCCACCCCCCAGGAGGCAGCGCAACATGCGGATGATGGACATCCGTCTAACGACCCATCCTCCTACACAGCTGCAGCCGGGGAACAGCAGCATGCTTGCAACAGCATCCCTGTGACACACAACACCAGCGCGGGGGGAAGCACGGCACCTGTTCCCCACCACGACCAACCTCAACAAGGGGAAGAAGACCTCAACTACCCACGCAGCATCCAGACTTCCGTGAACGCCTTCTACGCAATGTACAAGCTCACCCACGGCTGCTGGGAGGTTGTCGTACAGTACGACCACGACTACATCCCTGACATAGGGGGAAATGGCTCCCACACCGACCCCACCACAGGGCTCCATGTGGCCATATGGAGGGGGACCGTGGACCTGCAGACACAGCTCCAGCGTTCAGCGCGGGCACGCGCATCCGTTTCACACAGGTCGGTGACGCATTATGGTACGCGTTTGTCATCGAGGCACCCATGGCCCAGTTTCATGAACCTGCCAGCCTCCTCATCGCAGAGGGGGACCAACTCTCCTTTGGCAGGGGAGGGGGGACACTGGTACATGGAGGTGGAGCAGTACAGTACAACAGCTGCAGCCGACGTCAAGCAAGCGCGCCAGCAGGTCGCTCGGAAGCAAAGAGGCAGGGGGAGTGCCTCACAACCACCACCACAAGCCCAACCACAGACCCGGGACACACAGCCTGCGCAGCCCACCACGACCACTCAGCTCGGAGCTCGACAGACCCCCCACCACCACCAGCCCGTCAAGGCTCCAAGGAAGCGGGGGACACAGACAAGCCACAGAGTTACAATACCTCCACACCCCACGTGCAGACCTTCTACCCGACGCGACCAGCACCACAACACACCCAGACAAGTCCTTCGGGGCCGGCGGAGCATTCGCGTGGACCTCGTCCACAACCACAAGCAAACAAGCACCCTCTCCTCGACGATAGACAGCTCCGACGAGGGCAGCGACAACAATCAGCACACACGGAACATGGCCACCAGCCTCCACACAACCCCCCTCAAGCTCCAGCGCCACCGCATGATGACCACTTCTACCCGAAGGTCCGTGACAAACGTAACATCGGGGGAAGAGAACACCCGACCACTACACTGGCACCATCACCAGCACCATCACCTGCAGAAGCGGACAACGACGGCGACCGCGACCACGTCGACCTCATGCAACAGAGCAACCCACGCCATCCCTTACACAGACCTAGCGCAACACCAAGCATGCCACACAGCCACCACAACCCCGTGCCTCCTGCCATACAGGCAAACCCACAACCTGCCACCGTCCCGCTCCAGCCACCTACTACTCACCTGCACCTGCCGCAGCAGCCCCTTACAGCCATCAGCGGTGCTGCCACCCCTGCTACTGTCCCGGCGACAGACCAAACCACACTCCCACTACCAGGAGGTGAGGAACTGCCAGCACAACAGCCGCAGACTGGGGGAAAGCCCCTCTGGCAGCAGCTCGAAGCACACCTCATAACCCTACGGCGGCTCTCCGAACGCTTGCCAGGGGGGAGACCTATATACAACAGATCGCAGACAGCGCCCTGATAGATGTACTGCTTTACACAGAAGCAGACGAGCACATTACCACGATCTCGGCAGACATAGCTCAGAGAGGTGAGGGGGACCAGGGGGATGCTTCTACACACCCCCCCAAAAGGCCGAGACCTGCCCGGGGAAGGATGACAACGGCAAAGGCCATACTACGCCTGGCCGACCTCGCTAGGCTCCAGCTTTCACAGCACGCTCATGTCAACCTGTGTCATGCAGAGTTTATGCCACCCATAGACGCGCTCGTGCAATGGCTACAACGCATGGCGGGGGATTGGCTTGCAGACCGTGGAGTACCGGAGATGATGCAAATACTCCGTGAACTACTTCTGAAAATAGCAGGGGGACGGAGTGCACTAACACAGGATGACTGGCGACAACTGCTTGATGTCTGCCTATCCCTTCGAGCCCTCTTTGAGACGACAGAGGGGGATATCGATGCGCAACTGATGGAGGCAAGGTCTGTAGAGGACGTCGACCCCTTCGAGCAGATTGCCGTTACCTTGCCTTTGTCTTCGCGGGGGACACTACAAGACGCACAAGCCAAGCTCTTAGAGCTACTGCGCCAGACATCCGCGCTCTTGGCCCTCCAAACAGAGGATGGGGGAGGTGCTCCAGAGGCACCGCTTGCCTTGGGAGCCCCCGCAATGCCGGCATGGTGGGACCAAGACCGTCACCATGGACTGGGGGATACGGCCCGTGCATCAGAGTCCAAAGGTTCTGGAGCGCAGCAAGGGGGAGCCAGCCAAAACGGGGGAGAGACCGATGACGATGACATGTCCGACTCTTCCCATAGACGACGGCGAGCCCTTGCAGAGCATGCACACGAGTACTTCTGAGCGACGCTGACCGTGAGGGTAACTACGAAGGGGGATCCGCCTGTACACACACTGTTTTCTTTCTGCCAGGGTTTCTTGAGTTTTGAGGTTGCTTCAGTGGGTTGCTTGCTTGCTTTGGGGGGATCCCGTCTTTAAGGGGAAAACATGCCCCGTGCCACCAACATGGCCAATAATGCTTCCTTTTGCATGGCTAGCTGCCACGAGTTGCGATGCAAGCCTCCCTTCGACATGTCACAAGGCCAGACTTCCTAGTGTGTTCGTCTATGTTTACTTATCTGTTGCGGTGCACCTGCACTTGCTTCCTGTTAAAGTAGTGACAAAGACGGGGGAGACGACCTTGACTCTCATGTGCAGGTCTCGGCTTATGCGGAAAGGGGAATTTTTCCTCGCACTGCTGCCTACGATAGTATTGGTTTCCGTGATGGTTCCGAGGACGACGTAGGACGAGACCTGGTGAAACTCCTTTCGTCCACATGCTGCGGGGGACACACTCCTACACTTGTCTACTGTTTGGTTCTGACACGTAGGACATCCAATTCCTCTTCCCCAAGTGTTTGTTGCTACACGTCCGCCCGTCGCATTACAGCGTGGACCTGAAGGGGGGAAAAGAACTGTATGTGAGTACTTAGCTCGCAAAGATATCGGGAAACCCGCCATTGACCAATCCTCATGTTATTGGCCTAGGTAGACTCATTTCGCAACCATATATCTTTTTCTCTACAACTGACGGGGGAACCATATCTTTTTACGGGCTCCGACTGTTG
>CAJNDV010016003.1:21251-53667 GCA_905221635.1 Symbiodinium sp. CCMP2456 | reverse complement strand
CTAGCAAAGCAAAGCAAAGCAAAGAGTGAGTGGTTCGAGGGGGACCGCGGCCTTTCCGCCCCGCTCTCTTGACCTCTTCTTCGTGCTTGACAAGGAAGCAAACAACATCCACGTTCTGTCTCTGTTTCAGACGCCGAGTCTTCCACGACCGCCCTGGGCTGACGAGATGAGACGTGGAATGATCTGTTGTTACCTTGCCCACTCTCCTTTCACACAGACAAGAACAAGAAGGGCAAGGCGTACACACCCTTCCGCGCGTGAGTGCGCACCGGGTTGGAGCTGTTGCTACTTTGTCCATCTCTGTCCACGCTCTCCGTTTCTCTTTACATCGCTCCAGCATCCCCGATACGCGGCGGTATTGGGATCGAAGTCATGTCTCGAGGGCAAAAAGCAAAGGCGCATATGCGAGATTGCGCAAGTCGCCGCTGAGCATGCTTCTTGCCCATGCTTTCACGGAAGTCCCCACCTGAAGCTGTAAGCCCGCTGTTACGTGATATCGCAAATGAGTCAAGACTATAAACATCAAGAAGCATCGCCAGCAGAAGCACAAGTCATCGACTGAGTAGTTTTGGACACTGCATGTTTATGCCCTCGCCTTCAAGCATACCTTGAGGCTGGCACAAAAAAACAAAGGAGACATATGCACTGTAGTCCCCTGCTCAAATTCAAAACAGAACTTCCGCCCGACCTGCGAATTCATGATGTGACCAGTCCAGCTGTAATAGGGCCAGACCCGGCGCGAAGTTTTGCAGGCATGTTTGTCGTCCGTCCGTGAAAAAAATCATCAGCTCGCCAGGCACGGGCCGCTTTGGCAGAGAGCCTGGTGAAGATCGCCGACCTACAGGCCGCTCTTGTATTCCGTGCGTTGGTTTCGGAGTGTATACTCGAGGGCGGCTAGTGTGTCAAGAGTGGGTGATCGCAGCCAAGGATGTGAAAGTCCGAGCTTGAAAAGTCCTGATGTTTGCAGAAGGTTTCTTGCGATGGGTCGAATCTGGGCAGGGTTTAGGTTCTAGTCACTCCATGACATAGGCTACTCTGCGGCCAGGCGCAACTGGTGACGGTGCGTGCCGGGCTTAGGAAAGTTTTGAGAGGTCGGATGTGGTCCTGGTAGTTGGCATCAGGCCAGGCAGCTTCACCACCGTGCAGCCCCACAACTTTGGAGCTACCACCTGAGAGCTTGTTGCAAGCTGATTTGGCGCAGATGAAGTGCCTCTTCGGCAAGCAAGCTGTGCTCATCATCTTGGCATGTGTGCCTTCGTTCACCGGCACGCGATACCATTGTGCACAGACCGACCTTACTTGTTCTCTCGACGCTTGCCTGCGAGGCAGGCGCTCTCCCGGCAGGATGCCATTATTGCGGACCTTCAGACGCAGATCACGGCGGTCCGGGCAGAGCGCAGGAGCCAGCCAGGGGAACACACAGAAACAGTATGCATGTGAGCAGAACTCGTGCCAAGGCGTACGACTCATGCAATGACTTGTGAGGCGATGGCAGGACCTTTGCGAAAGAAGGGAACAGCGGCGCTTGGAAGCAGAGGAGCACGTTTCCAAGTTTCTGACAGCATCACAACAAGTTCGGGGTGAGAAGGTTTACGAAGGTTATTTGAACAGAGTCTCGCAGAAGATTTGCAGGAGATGGCTGTTCTGAGTTGCCCGAGCCCGTGTGCGGCATGTGGCTTCAGGTGATCACCCGTCATCCTCCTGCTTCCCGCCTTGCTTCCGTGTACGTGCCCCAGCCATGGGAAAGGGATTCGCCATCGACAAGTCCTTGGAGGCCAATATGCACCAGTACCAGATCGTGGGCCGCGCAGCACCAACACCGAAGAACCCGACTCCGAAGATCTACCGCATGAGGATTTTTGCCCGGAATGTGGTGCTGGCCAAATCCCGCTTTTGGTATTTCATGAAGAGGCTCAACAAGGCAAAGAAGAGTGGTGGTGAGTTGCTGTCCGTGAATGAGCTGCACGACACCTCCCCTACCAAGGTGAAGAACTATGGCATCTGGTTGCGGTATGACAGCCGTACCAACACGCACAACATGTACAAGGAGTTCCGCAATGTGAACATCAACGGCGCTGTTGGGCAGCTCTACCAGGAGATGGCCGGTCGCCACCGCGCAGACCCCGGTTCTATCCAGATCATCCACGCGACCACCATCCCTGACGAGAAGTGCCGCCGCGAGCACGTCCTGGAGATGCATGACAAGAAGCTAAAGTTCCCAGTCGTCAGGAAGATCCCTCATGCTGCCAAGAAGTTGCGCACCACCTTCAAGGCGAAGCGCCCGCAGACCTTTGTGAAGTAGAAGTGAAAGCGACGGCGTGCAGATGCAAAGAAGCAGATGGAGCTTTGACGGAGCAGAAAAGGGACCGCAGTGGCAGCAGGCATAAGGGTTCCCCGCCCCGGCAAGTCAGTGTTTGCCCGTCGCCCTTCAGCTAGGATGAAGTGCTCCGGCTGCGGAATGAGCTGGCGACCACTGCGCGACATAACTTGATGCGCTCCGAACTGGAGCGTACCGCAGAGGTCGTAACGCAGGAGGCGGGAGTCGGCGGGAGAGAACGAAGATCTTCCGTGCTTGCATTTGCATTCCAGGCCGAGCGCTTGGAGAAGGAGCTTCTGCACGTCCAGGGGCAGCTGCAGCAGTCCAACGGCCAGCTCGCCGAATTGGTTCACGGCCTAGAGTTCCTAAAGGAAAGAGCCCCTGATGTTCTTGAGTTCTGCTGACCGAGGCATCTTGCCTTGGAGTTCCAGATGTTGATTCTTCTGACGTCGCTCGCGACTTGAAATCCAAGGCGTGAAACAGCATTGCCGGAATGCTCGCATTATGATGTTAAGCACAGGTTCAATCATTGGAGGCACAGCTTCAGGAGTGCAAGGGCAAGTTGGGCGACATAGAGCCTTGTCTCCAGCTCATTGTCCGCGAATCATTTGTGTCATTGCCCATCGTTGTCTCGTCGCTTGCTGGGCAATTTCTGTCTTGACAGGCTAGAGTGTATGTGAGGTACTCATGCTTTGGTGATGTTGTTTTCGCTTAGGCCAGCGCAGCGGGAGTGGATGACGTGGAGTTGGTGCTCAGATCGATCGACGACTGGAAAGAGAAGGCAAGCGGTTTCTTCTAGCCATGGTGCATCGAACCACGGCTGCAAGAAGAATGCGAAGTTCACTTGGTGAGGTCCATGAGACCAGCCGTGACCTTTACAACCGAGACCAGCTTCTTGCGGAGGCAGCCGCGGGCATTGTTTCTTGACAAGAAAGCAGGAAAGTAAGGTATGGAGCCCCTGGAATTTCGTGGTACCTCCATCCCACGGCCTTCCCGACAACCGAGGCAGACTTTTTGGAGATCCTGGGCCTGGGATCGCTGGGATTGCCCAAAGGCGGAACTGTCGCAACAAAAAGGCTTCATCGGGCCCAAGCACACCTCGGTCTGCAGGTGGTCCCGAGGCCGCTCGAGCAGCCTTGCACGGTTTGGATGCTGCGGAGGAAGCCGTGCATTGCTGAGCCGGGGATGAGTCGAAGGCATCGGAAGCCGAGCCCTTGTTGGCATCCCAACAAATCTCAGGCGGCGAGAATGGCTCGTGCTGCAAAGGTGGCCAAGCAGATTGAGCAGACATGCGGGTGAGAGAGAGAGAGAGAGAGAGCAAGCAAGAGACCTTCCCTGCCCGTGAGGACGGATGACTCGGTGCCTCAGATGAAACATAACTGACATAACCGGTTGCGAGAGTGTCTGGGCATCACTCTCCCACATCTTTGCTGGTGTCAGGTCCTTGAATCATTGCGGTCTCCTTGAGTCGCTGCAACCGAGGCTTTGGCTTCTGATCCCTCATGACCGCAAGGCACCGAAAAAATCAAGAAGGTGCAAAAAGGGGCCAGCACTCCTGCCCATGCAATATCACTCCCTCAGCACTGAGCACTCCTCACATGTGCATCCTGCCTTCTGCCGGCTCAAACAGGAGGGCAAAACGATAAGTGTTTCACCAATATTTCCTACCCAGACGATTCTTACTTGCTTCTGTTGGGCTGTTGCCGGTATCAAAGGAGAGGGGTTCATATAATTGTGGCTGGCTGCGAAGCTGCCAGATCTGGCGAGACTTTTGCCAAGATGGCGCTGGAGACAAGTGCAGATATTTTTCATCGGGCACGGCGCGTCCTCATTGGTGCCACTTGTCACAGTGTCAGCTTGTCCAGAAGGTGTTAAGGGAGCGGTATGGAACAAGACTTTTTGCCACGGTGTCATGTCAGAAGCCTTCTGCAAGGCCAAAATGAGGCAGTCCAAGGACCTGCTGATATGTGTGCCGGGATATGAGATTGCTTCAGTGAGACTGCCCGTACGAGTATTGTGTTGTCAATAAGATCTAGAGGTCCACATTGCGACATGTTCCGTGCATCTGTTGCTTAAGTGGTAACGGAGCACTTGCAGCATCCAGCAAACTCTTGGAGAATGAAATGCAAGGCTTCGATGACGTGAAAGCGTCGTATACAAAGACGCACGGGCTTGGATAGTGCAACCAGCTCCTAAACAAAACGAGCAACCTTGGCAACCACATACTTGTCTTGTTACGTACCAGCAGCATGCACAGCCTTATGCACATCAGAAGTCGGGAAGTGCCTAGAGCGACCTCTGTTCTTCGTACCGTCGATGGCTTTTCAGTTTGAAGCAATCGGAAGCACCTGTCCTCATAAAAACATGATCGCAAAATTTCAGAATGCGGAAGACATGCGATTTTGTGAATTAGCATCATCCGCCTGTACAATAAAATCCGCGAATACGGGACTTCGGGCGAGCCTGTGTAGTCGAAAACCAAGTTCATTCCATTCCACTCCCATTCCCACTCCACTGCACCTCCACTCAGACTGCACACCAACAACCACTCTCCGGCTGATGGCTCTTGCCAAGGGAGTTGTTTAGGGTTTCGGCTTTAGGGTTTTGCATGGGTGGATTCCATGCGCATCATGAAGCGCGCCACTTCCGGTTTGAATTACGGACTGGGTCACGGACATACAGCACGAGTCCGAATGAAGCCCAGTTCCTCTCGCAGGAATCCTGGGATGAATTGTTCCACGCAGCAGACAAGGACTGTCATGGGCCTTTGTTCTGGCTGTGTTGGGTCGGAATGAGTCCCTGCATGTCCCATCCTTTTCGGCTATGGCAGGCACTTCTGTTCTTGCGGCCATGGCAGGACAGATCGAAGACTCTGGATCTGAAGGAACTGACGCAGGCGACACTGCCAAAGGATGTCATGACGTGGCCAGTCTTTCACAGAGCCGTTCTTCAGAACAAGCGGCTGCAATACCAGGGTGTGCATAGCTGATGATGCCTACCGATTCCACATGACTCCGCAGAGCCCGGTGAGCGGGAGCCAAGAACATTTCCTCGTGTCCTCCTGGATGTGGTCTACAAACGAGTTTGTGCCTGATTTTTGACTGGGTTCTAAATCCAGCCTGACCTGTCATTCTCGTGTTGCGATCCGGAACCACCTGACAACGTATTTTCACATCCAAATACGCTACCTTGTCCATATTTGTCCATACTCCAGTCCAAATCCCAAGCTGAGCCGATTTGGATCCACGTGTCCATCTGAGTCATCATCCGACATGAAAGCATGGAGTTGCCGGCATTTCCATGAGAGCTATCAGAGTTAGACCCCCCCCCATGTGGTGGGCAGGTCAGCCTTCGAGGAGTTACAAGCACACCTTTGTTTCTTCTTTTGTGAGGGGGGTGTCAGCAGGGCTGCAGGCACTGGCCTCGCATTGCAAAGCTTGTCGGAAGTGGGTAGTTGCAAGAGAAGTGTAAAACCAAGGGCTGTTGCACGGTGCGTCGCCAAAGTCCGGCTCAAGGTGAGACGCAGTGGTAGGTAGCAGTTTTGTCGAATTTGTATGATGAGGCTTGGGCCCTGATGGATGCTACTGGTGCATCCACATGCTAGGTTTGGAGACGTGTCTGCGCTGGTCTGCATTGGGCACGGGCTCAGGTTTCTCGTGCTCTTGCCCTTCGCTCTTTGCAGCACCTGAGTCACAATTTGCAATTATTCCAACGCTTCTCCAGACTGGCTTCTTTTCATCAGCATGCCCGGTTTCGTTTGGGTGTCAGGTGCCCAGTTCGTCTGCAGGGACCCTGGCTGGTCGGATGATTTCTGCTCGCCTCAGGGCACCAACGTCTCCGGTTGCAGCGGCGAAGGCGGAGAGAGTGAGCTTGGCAAACAAAAGCGCTGCAGAAGAGGCTGAGAAAGCGATGCGAGGCTATGGCCTGTTGCCCAGAAGCCCGGACTGGATGCAGATCCGCCAGCGTCTGATCCGAGAGAGCTCTGACTGCATCGTGACAAAGCGGCGAAGGTAGTGTAGGGTGGCATGGGGCTCCTTGCAGCATGCTTTTGACTGTCTCCGACTTCGCTGCTTACAAGGATCTTTGGACAGGAGATGCTCCCTCGCAAGTCCAGGCCAGAGTTGCGTCAGAGTACCATCGCTTATCGCCAGTAAATGACTAACTGGCCAGATAGGTAAGTGGTGATCTTGAAGTCTTGTTGTTCCTTCAGGCCGGACAGTGTCACAACGAAGGCAGTGCGGCATTTGTTTCCTGCCCCTCGAAGTGAAATATGGCCTGCATGCACGATCATGAGCCGGTGTTGGAATGTTGGAGAGCTGTAAAGCCCTCGCCTGAGGACTGTTTGTATGCTGCGTGGGGGAGCGGAAACAGAAGTGACTGTGAGAAAATCATCAATGTGACCGAAATTCGGTGGGCTATTCCTGCCAGGCTGAGAGCATCTCGGCTTTCACCTAGACTCTGGTTTTGTTGAACCGTCGCAGCTGTCATGTGCGATGTCGACTACGATGATGGAGCATGTCGGGCTCCTTATGTGCCCGCCTGCTCAAAGGCGAATTACTCCATGACGTTGACTTCGAAGGTTTTCTTGACACTCAACACTTCGGGGTATGCGCCGAACTACGACATCTGGGGCGCCCCGGCTTCACAGAGTTCCGCCAGGTTCGGCGGCGTTGGTTTCATGAGCTCATGCTCCGAAGGTGCAGGCCAGCCAGCAGATCCACAGCCCCCTGGCCAGGACAATCCAGGGAACCAACATGATGCCATGGAAAGGGCGACCTTCTGCAGCTGATGCCACCTGCAGCTTTTCTCCTAATCATACCATGTGCGTACTGTAGAGTGGCTTGGGTGACGGCATGGCTGAGGGTCGGGCAGGATGGCTGCCTGACAGCACAGGATGCCGCAGTGTTCCCGCGTGAAAAGGCTTTGAACAAGTCTCCCGACGCATGCTGTGAACACAAGAGCATCACGTGACTCTCTTCTTGTGTTCACAGCATGCGTCTGCTGAGCTTGTCCCGAGCGTCGGCAGACTTGTTCAAAGCCTTTTGGCACAGGAGCTCTGCGGCAACCTACAACAGAAGATCCATGAGATGGAGAGAGCCAGATGCTGGGATTCACAAGAGTACATGGAGTCGCTTTGGCCAAGGTGGCAACTGCTTCCCAGAGAATGTCTCAGACCAACAAGACAAACTTGAAGGCACTGCCAAAAGTAGGATCAGTGGTTATCACAGTAAATTCAATGGCCCGAAGCCCACGTACGAACTCAAGAACTCCACGTGGAAGGAACTGTCTGCCAACTGATTTTGAAAGTGCACTCCTTCCATGTGGAAGTCGTTGGAATTCAATTTTAGGTGCGAGAGATCCCGGGCATCATCTGGGAGCCGCTCCGGAGACTTTGAGCGATGACTTCACTAAGAGCAAGGGCCTAGTGAGGTTAACATTTGAGAGACAGCTTACAAAGATGCGCACCAAACTGACGCCTTTGCTTGGTTGTATTTTCGTAAGCTGGTAGAAAGCCCAGGTTGGGCATCTTTCACGAGCGTGCACTTGATTGAAGTTAGTCGGTGCAGATGGAATCAGATGGTAATCTCAACGTTGAGACGTGCTTCGTGTGCTTCTCATTGAATCGCCCAGTCCATGCCAAGTGGATTGAGGCTCGCAGTCACTGCACCGTCCGAAAGACGAAGTCTGAGTGCGTTGTCACCAACACCGGGAGCCAACACAGGAACCAACGACTGAGGAGGATACCTAGAACACGCCTGCCGGGCATTGAACGAGCTTTCAAAGTCTTCAACTTTGGATGCCTTGGAGAAACTGATGGACGAAACCTTGAAGTTGGACTTCGAAAGCGTACACCCTCAAGCGCACACACCGTGATTTTCGAGACTGGCGTGAGATGTTATAATATACGATACTATACTATACTACAATAAGATATAATAGACTATAATGTAGTATAATATAATACAGTATGCTATAATATAGTGTATAGCAGTATAGCAAAAAGCCGAGGCTTCCTCGTAAGGGAAAGACTTTGGTGCTCTTCCACAACGGCCACGGGATGTCGAAGGGCTGCCCGACATACGGAGACCGTCCCCCCACAAAAAACAGACATGTGTTATCGTTACGGTTTTTACATGCAGGCATGTTCGTTTCTGATGGCAGGAGACACGGATGGGAGCGCGGACTGGCTCAACCAGATGGGGTTTGATGTGGCTACAGTAATGTTTCCTGCCAGCGCTTCAGTACGTCTCAGCTTGCTTTCGAGCGTGAGTTTCCTGTCGGATTTGACGCGGTTTATCGGAAGGGTGGTCGGAAATGAATCTCCCGAAAGCTTCGATTCCCGCTTGAAACTTTATAATTGGTGGAAACCTTCTTCGTGAAGGCTCCTTGCATTTCACACTTCGAGTCTCGTGTGTGGAGGGATTGAATCCAGTCTCGCAGTTCTTTTTTGAAGCTCCTGTGTGATGTAGTGACACCATCCAAGATAATTTGGGTGCCCAGAGACATGAGTCTTCTTGACTGTAGAAACAGCTTCTGGAACTTGCCAGGGAATTGCAATTGCAATTTTCCGCTGTAGGCAAGGATTCGGGGACTTGCAGGGCCATGCACACACGAGCCAGACTGTAGCCCTGCGAGTCAACGGAATTCATGTAACATCATCTGCTTGTTTTGTTGGGCATCGTTCTTCTTGCGATCACCGGGTCCATGCCTGAATCAGAGCATCCATTTCAGGATGCCCTTCAAGGACTGCAACTCCGACCCCCATGATCCTCGCAGTCTGCATGTGGCTTTGACGCAGATCCCCGCCCCGCGGCCATGCCTTTTCGAGTTCTGCGGGAGCTGTGGCTATCTCTCATGCATCTGAGGCTTGGTTCCAGCCCTTCGAGGATGAAGGAAAGCCTTGGGTGAAGTACTTTCTTGAGCCAGTTCCTTGGCCGCTCGGGATATTTCTATTCAGCCTTTGCCCAGAGCTCCGCTGCTGAGGTAATCAACACTATCAATTTTGCCACTGATTCGTTGGCATATGCTCTCCAGCTGGATTACGGGTTAGGAGCCAGAGCTCGTCGATGCTTTGGAATCTGCCCCCTTGGGTTTGCAGCACTGAGTTGGAATCGGAAGTGAGTGGCATTTATGAGCAGAAGCAAAAGCGACAGTGCTGCCAGGAGAGGATCATCATGATGGGTTTGAGTGGAGGTGGTTGGACCACAACACTGGCGGCAGCCGTGGATCCCAGGATAGAGCCTTGACTCACCAGACTACAACGGGCACTTTTGAGATGTACTGTTCCTCTACATAACATTCAGTTGCCGCAATCAAGGTGCTCTCGATTCCGATTGCTGGCAGCCTTCCATGTGATTTCCGGCAGCCGGACTGACACACCACAGCGGATCGTGTTGGTGCTGACCCAAGAGAAGCCAATATTCTGTCAGGCACACCAGTTGGGACTTCGAGCAGTTCTGTTCCGATCGGTGGGCGCAGATAGGCAGCTCGGCTTTTCCAAATGGTGCGGCAATCTATGTGCCGGCGTGGATCAACAGGCGTGTTTCAAGCAGCGAACAGCATGCTTGTACACACCAGCGTCTGAGGAAACTACACGGCCTTGTACGTTCTAGCCGCCCTGGAGAAGGATCGAGCCAGCCTTTCGGCTTCAGAGGACGAACACTCACCTCAGCAGCACTGCCATAGAGAACGCGACTTGAAGCTTGAATGCATCTCCCGGCGGCAGGTGTGCAAATGCTTCACGAATCCGACCCCTGCTGCTTCCATGCCTGTGGTCGTCATGCGCGGATCCAGGACTGTCAGATCCGTGTTGCAAGAGATGTTGGCATGACGGTGGCATGGACATGAGACATCACTTCATGCCGGGAAATGAAACCTTTAGCGAGTCAGCCACCTCGTGCTAGCGTAAGCGCAGCAGTGCTGGAACTGCTGTGCAGCCTCTAGCAATCTACCTGGCATCAGCTGTCCCAGAAGCAAAACATAATGGAGCATCAGCGTCATGCCCACTGGACCGTAATGCTCGCTCATACCACGATTGAGATGACTCGACATGTGCCACGACACTCGTGGCAGACGGGAATTGCAAGTTGAGGTGGTCGGACTCTACCAGCGATCCTTTCAAGGGGGCTGCCATGAGTTCATCTTATCTTGCGAGCGGGGATGGCGACAATCTCCTCCCCGACTCTGCGCGTGCAAAGCAAAGGCGGTTGCGGACTCTTCGGGTCCATTGTAACACCAGAAACTGGGCCTTGAATAAGAAACCGCCCATCAGAAACTGCGCATCTGAAACCAGCCGCGCATCAGCAACTGCGCATCAGCAACTGCGCATCAGAAACTGCCGCGCATCAGAAACTGTGCATCAGAAACCGGCGTATCGGAAACCAGCGTGCGTCAGAAACTGGAGGCACAGAAAACTGGAGTTTGAAAACTGGCGCGGGGCCTGGGGGATGGTTGAATGTGGTTTCCGATTCAGCCGTTTTGGTTTCCGAATCAGCCGTCTGGTTTCTGAATCATGGCTGGTTTCTGATTCAGCCGTTCTGGTAACTGATTCAGTCGTTCCGGTAGCCGATTGCTCCGCCGACCGTAAGTAACTCTTCGCCTGCCCTGTGAAAATTCGGTCTCAACTATTTAGCAGGTTTTTGGAATCTACAAAGCCTGGTTAATCGCTTGAACGACCAAGAAGATTCATGAGAGTGTGACGCAGGCAACCCACAAATGGGCAGGAGCTGTTTTGGAGGCCAAATCAAACCCAAGGCTTGGAGACCCCAAGAAAGGTCCAGTGAGGACCACGACACAGGTTGGGGAAGTGGTCTGGGACACCACATGCACACGCACAGCCAGGACTACAACAGATTTGTCAATTCGGCCGCACGCGGTGTCTTCGAGACTGTCGTGACGCAGGGGAATCTGCATCAGTTCAACCCGAGTCTCGGCATAAGTGTGGAGATTCACTATGCGGTTTGATTTTGGGTGGCTCCAGCTTAGATCGGCGGCTGCCTTTTTGCTGTCTGTGAGGCGGGAGAAGGTGATTGCAGCGACTTTGATCGGCAAGATCGCTCGGAATGAGGCGACGTGTTCTGCTGCTTTTTCCATCGTCACAGCGGACCAGAGGTATACGCTAAGCCCGTCAGGAGATCAAGGCGTGCGACGTGCAGTCGCCATTCAACGTGCTCCACGACCACGACGAGCGAATGAATACACTCCTCACCTGAAAGTGTCCAGCCTGCCTGCACCACGAGCCAGGGCGCATCTACGACGAGTTGCGGTCAGGCAGTGCTAGAAGGCAGCCCTTTTCCGCTCGGCGGCCATGGAGCTTCGCAAGGGGCTCTGCCTGAGCTGCAAGGAAACGTCTTGTAGCAGTTGGCAGCAGGACTAGCAAAGCAAGCATGGGTCTAATCCCTGTGAGTCGAAGTGGAAGATGGAGCACTTCGACGTGTGCCTTTGTGGAGAGCTTGATAACCGGCGCTCCCATAGGCTTGTAGCACGCCTGGGCTTGAGCCCAGCCAGATACGGTGCGGATTGCACGAGCACAGAAACCTCGCGGCAGCGTAGCAGCGTGCAAGCTTTTTCTCTTTAAGACGTTAAGCTGATGCATCGAAGCTCGCGCGTTCCAGTGAAAGCTGTCACAGGTTCTTCGTGAAAAGCTACGTATTCCCGACACCACGCTCCGTGGCAGCATTGCGCCAGTGTATAGCTGAAGCTCCTTCTGTGCCGAAGCCGAGAAAGACTGAGGCTTCCGGACCATGAGATCCAGGTCGTCTTCTGCGAAATTGACCTTGACAAGCATCTCGGAGCCACGAAATGGTACCCATGGCATGTTGCACACCTGGCGCCGGCCGAGGACTGGGGCCATTTCTGGCCCCGAGTTTTCGCGGCATCCCGGCAGCACGTCTTCCAAGGCCCAGAGCGTGGAACTCTTCTCGCTGCCCAGGTTTGTCTCACGTGGACCTTTAAACCCAGAGGAGGAGGCCAAGCTCTTTGCAGTTCGGGTAAAAAGAGTACACCGCCGCTCTGCTGAGTGACATTGCGGATCTCCTCAGTGGACTTAAGTGTTGGCTGACCTGTAGCTTGCAGCTGCCACTCCGGCCGCCACAGCCAAGGGAACCTTCGCTTGGGATTCCGCAACTATAGGTGCCTTGGTCATACAGCCCGCAGAGTGGGCAAAAACATCCGGAGCGAGAAAACTTCTAAGGACAGATGATGCAGCACCTCGGTTGGCTTTCATCGTGTATGTGCCATTGTTTTGACAATTGTACTGTCAGACACCGGGCTGTCCTGTTCGTGAGCCAGAAGTACTGCTGCGTCCTTTCGTTTTGGTGTTGCGTTGGGAGGAGGGTCCTGGTAGGGCAACTCTCAGATTCTGCCAGATGCTGCTCATGGTTTCGTGGCCGTATGGGCAAAAATCAGCAAAATCTCCCTTGTTAACCGGTCATGCAGGCACCACCAAGTATCCATAGTATATTCTTGTTGCCCGTCCAGGCAGTGCGAAAGCTTTTCGATCGTATCGACAGAGGCGGTGACGGTCACTCGACTCGAATGTTGGCTAGTTGGGCTGAGCTTGCTCAGTGTGAAACCACCGTCTATCCCAAATCCAGGCCGCATCTCGATGCACGAGCTGATGGGCTTCGTGCGGGAAGACTTGTGTCTTGCGCCGCAAAGTTCGGGCTCTGACAAAGGTTCTAAGCTTTCCTGTTCGCCTGGCTCTGTGCCGTGGGCCAGCCTGTCTGAACATTTTGTCCGGCGGCTGTACCTGCTCCACGTGTATGAGCCCTTCTCGTGCCCAGGAAGCTGAGCAGGTGGGATGTCTTTGAGTCAGACGCTTGTCGGCAAGGAAGGCTGAACTGCCCATCACGCGTTCTTATTCCAGGGGAGTTCAAAGCCCCCTGAGGAAATGAAAGCCTTCTACAAGAGTATGGATGACAACGGAGATGGCTCCTTTTCTTGAACGGGCTTGTGTCCATGTGCTTTCCTGTTCTGTGCAGTGGCCGCTCGGGCTGGCCAGGTCTGGATGCGAATGAGCTGGTCAAGTTTATCCGTCACACACGGGCGGCAAATGGCAAGCAGAACCAGCGCAATCAGACGGGCCCTTACCTGGGACGGAGGAGGTTAGCAGTAGTTGGGCGGCAGAAATTCTTTCGGTACTGGTCCATGATGTGCCCATCTCTTGCCAACCACACAAAATTTTTGACAGCAACAATTGAGGTAGCAGCTATAGCCAGGCGTGGCCAGGTCATTTCTTGACAAACCTTTGCATGCAAAAGCCCAACACATCCTCGCAACCCTCGAGCAAGGCGATCACACGAGGTCGTCTAAAGTGAGGTGCAGGAGATATCGAGCATTTGTTTCCCGAAGGCTCTCTAGTTTCAGCACGTGAGCTTCAACTTGAGGGGCAGGTGGCTCGTGACGCCATGTCTGCTGCAGCTGGCTGCTGCTCTGCACAGCCTGTGAAAGCAGTGGTGGGGGGCTGCCGCAGCAGGCAAGGGCGCTGATGAAACTCCTTCGAGGGTGTGGCATGAACTATGCGGATGCTGTGTTGTTATTTGTGGTGCTGTAAGCAGATTCTCAGGTGGCCGCATGGCCGCCGTGTGCCTGGAGCCTCAGCAGCCTTGCGCGCCCAAGCCTGTTTGGAGGCCCGTCAGTGCATTCCCCACATCTTTCCTGGAGTGGCCAACGATGGCAAATGCATGGCTCGCCAAGTCTGAGAGGAAGCCCAGCGAGCTGAGCAGCGACAGGAGCCGTTGCAAGCTCAGCGGCGCTTCGAAGAAGCGGCCCAGCTCTGGCGACTCGACACGAGGTTTTGAATATCGCATATCGTTGCGTTTTGCAATACCCATGTAAGGTCTCGGATCTGTGGCCGGGAAGCCCTTGCAGCGGAGGCTTGGGCTGAGGCAGCGCTGCCGTCGAACTGAAGCTCCAAAAAGCACCGTGAACTACGGGGCTCTTCCTGCTAAGGCTGGCCGCCTGCGCCTTGAGCTCGGGGCTCCTTTGGACGCAGTGGCCGGGGCCTGCATGGGGGCGCTTGCAGAAGCTTCCGCGATCTTCGCAAGCGTCCACTGGCTGTCACTCGCCGTGGGAGGTCGCCTGCGAGCACGGCCTCCGACTCAGTGCACGGCACTGGCGCCTTGGCTTCCTCAGCGCGCTGGCGCTGGAGTCCATCGGCCTGCTCAGCACCGCCGAGGCCACAGCACCCAGCGAAACAAGGGAACAAGAGCGCTCTCTGAATTGCGGAGCGGCGAGCACAGGAGCGGCTCCAACAGGCAGCTCGGCTCCTCACCACCGAGGCACAAAAAAGGGTCCCGGCGGAATCTTCGAGCAGAGCCAACAGCTAGGCACCACGTCGGAGTCGGAAAGCCACGTCTGCGCAGGTGGCCGCGAAGGAGGCGCTCTCAGCTGTCCTGGAGGCCTTGCGCAGGGTCCGAGCACGGACTGCGCAGCTTCAGGCAGGAGAGCCACAGGTGCCTGGATCGCAGCTAGAAGAGGTGAGAATCTGCAGTCTGCGAATGTTTGCAATTCTGGACAGAAGTACAGACGCTGAGGCACTCATGGAGGAGATTCAGAGGATGGGCTCCTTACTGGGTGACAAAGAGGCCCGCAAACAATATCCTCAAGTCGGCACTTGCTACTGGACCTTCCGTCGAGCTCCGAAGCAAAAGCTTCAGGCGGGCTACTGGATAAGCAGCGTGGGAGAGTGCAGCCGCAGCGCAGAGGGCCAGGCAGAGCTTGTCCATAAAGGCAGGGCCTCCACCGTTAGTAGCCCAGACGTGCACTATCGAAAAGGAGGATTCGAATTCACGCCACAGGTTTCCTGGATTCATCGCAGCGTGACATGAAGCAGCCGGCGGCAGTGGCAAGAAAAGCGAGCCTGGTGGCAATGAGGTCCCCGCAACTTGGTCCTTGGAGCGAATCCTCTCTGTCTATGTTTGCGCGGTTCATCGCACGTAGCATCATTAAGGCTAGAGACGACCATTCCGTCACATGTCGGCCTTTCGGTTCAAAAGTCTAGGCGAGGAGGCGATGTCTTGTTTCTCTGCTTTTTCCTCATCGCCGTGGAGCGGCAAGGGTCGAGGTCGTGTCTATGCAAATATTTCCGAGGCAGTTGGGAACACACCATGTGTGAAAATCTCAGATGATATCTGCCCCAAGGGGCGCACGATCTATGCCAAATTGGAATATTTTAACCCATTGTCCAGTGTCAAGGACAGGACAGCCTGTGCAATCGTGGAGGATGCAGAGAAGAGGGGTCTTCTCAAGCACGGATCCACGCTTATTGAAGCCACGTCAGGAAATACAGGCATTGCGCTTGCAATGCTGTGTGCCCAACGTGGATACCGCTGTGTTATTGTTTTGGCAGAGTCCTTCTCGATCGAGCGCCGTAAGATGATGCGCTTCTTAGGGGCCAAAGTAGTTACAACCCCAAAGTCTGCGGGAGGTACAGGAATGGTCGCGAAAGCGAAAGAGCTTGCGCAAAAACATGGCTGGTTTTTGTGTCACCAGTTCGAGAACGAGGCCAATGCAAGGTTTCATTACGAGACCACAGGACACGAAATCCTGCACGATTTCCAGGGTGAGCGATTGGACTACTTCGTGGCCGGCTACGGCACGGGAGGGACCTTTGGTGGAGTGGGCAAGGCCATTCGAGAGCAACGGCCATCGGTGAAGCTATGCCTTGCAGAGCCAATGGAGTCTCCCATGCTGCGGTCCGGAATGGCCACGGAGCGGCATGAAGACGGCAGTCCCGTCACATCTCATCCAGCCTTTAAGATGCATCCCATCCAGGGCTGGGCACCGGATTTCATTCCAAAGATCGTGGAAGATGCCGAGTTGAGCCCGGGTTGCGACCAAGTCGTGCCCATACCCAGTTCGGGTTCTGCTGACATGTCCAGGAGACTTGCAACGACACAGGGTATTTTTACAGGCTATTCTGGAGGTGCCTCTGTGCTAGCTGCTGTCCAGGTTGCCCAGGACGCACCTGAAGGCACTGTCGTCTTGACGGTCGCTTGCATTTGTTTTTTTGCAGCGCATGCTCCTTTTCAGTAGACAAAACAGGCCACGCGGTTGTCAACTAGGCAAGAGACTGCTAGTAGCGTGGCAGCCCAGGTCGTCGCAGACACTGGTGAACGATATCTGTCAACGCCGCTCTTCTCACAGGTCAGCGCCGACATGAACGAGGAAGAGCTAGAGATCTCAAGATCGACTGCGAGCTTCCAGTTGACTGCGGCAACTTCGTGAATTGCATAGGTTTAGATGGGAAATCCTTTGGTGATGCAGTGGCAGCTGCGAGAGCCGTGGCGGGCGATGAAAATCTGTTGCTCCCCACGTGAGCGCCGCTGATCTAGCGACTGTCCCGCAGCACCAGCTGAGCTCACATAAGCCTCAAGTAATGTAAGTGTCACCCATGGGTATATGTCAGCAATAGCGGGACAGTCAGACCAGATGCCTCTGCTGCTTGGGCTGAACATGCCCGCGTAGCTCAGCGAATGCTGCACGCGAGGAGCGTGAAATTGGGGGCGACGGGTTGGAGAGGCTCCATGCTTTAAGTGTCCTACAGTGCTACAGGCCCTGCTGTTTGTATAGTGAGACGAGTGCTTCGGTGACCTGAGACTTGTAACAACTTGTAGAGGTACCGCGTCAACAAGAAGCTGCAGCGTTACCTTTCCGGAGCCGGGCTGCTGCCGCCACCTCAAAGCTTCGAGTCTAGTCGAGTGCATTCTACCTCCGAACTTTTGCTGCTGCTGCTGCTACTACTACTACTACTACTACTACGACTACTATGCCAACCACAGGCACCAGTGCGCACATGTACACGGAACCGGCAATGGAAACAGATTCCAACAGTCGGTGCCTGGACCTGGCTGGTCGTTCGGAAAGGAGTAAAGCAGTGCCGTTGTCGACCGAAATGCAGAAGGTGTTGTCTTTCTTGCAGGCCGAGATCATGATAGGTCAATACCTGTCATTAGAAGGTAAAGATGAGGGATGCTTGTTCTCACGTGTCGCGGTCCCTACTGTGGGCAGCGCACGTAGGTTTTTGCAGCTTCTGCTCCCGTGCGAGGCTCGGAGTCGCTGAGCAATGTGTACTTCCGAAGGCCGGGTTTGTCAGCTCCTCTCCGGCTTTTTCGCTCTTCATTGGCCGTTCGTTCTCCCTCTCTCCCTCTCTCCTTCGTGCATGGACGGCAGAGGCTCTTCGCCACCCGGGGGCCTCGGAGCTTCTCGGCAGTGCTGCAGAAGTGCTGAAAACTCGGCGCCTAGCTGTGGTGACTTGGCGAGACTACATCTGTGTCGCAACGGTTTGGCTTCCCAGCCTGTTCTTCTTTGTAATGACAGTGGCTCCTCGTTCCTACTCGCCACGTTAACGGTACATCGCAATGGCTGGGTGAGCAGGGAGAGCGGTTTGGCTTGTTTTTTTTGCAGGGAGAAGCTGTCAAAAACAGCAAAAGCAGCACGACAAAAACAGGAGTATGTGGATGCGTCTGCTGCTAAGGTCGATGGTGCATTCCCAGCAGATGCGATTGCACAGGTGCTGCGGGTTCGGGTTATGCCAGTTTTGTGACGATCACAGGGCACAGAGTAGAGTGAGAGGCATGATGACTTTCACTTCGCGGGTTTTGTTGATTTCTGCTGCTTGCTGTGCACTGACGTATACTTGATGGGGGGCTGGTCATGGGTTGCACTCTGGCCGGCTCATAGTGCGCCCTCGCTATGCTCAGGTGCAGTCTGAACTGAGGATGCTTCGAAGCGAGCAGGTTCTGCAGCACCCTAGCTCATGGGATGGGCTTCAGTGGCTTCAGGCAAGTCAGGACTTGCAGCTTAGCAGCGTATGCCAAGGAACGACGTGAATGACGTCTGCAACCCACTTCAGGACACAAGACAGTTTGTCCAAGCGCTCGCTTCGATCCTGCAACGTCGCAGTCGCTCGTGGCAACCCTCGGCGGGCCCTTTCCCACCTTGTCCCCTTTCAGCATCATGGCAGTCGATGAAGCGCCTATAGTGCAAGTCGACATGGGAAGGGAAGGAAGCAGTTCTTGCTGTCTGGTCAGATCGATCTTTCAAGTACCCTGCGCCGTAAGTTCCTGTGTCAGTGTCAGTCACCAGCTTTTACCACCGGCTGCAATGCAGGAGGCGAAATACCTCCCATATGGTGCCGACGATGCTGCAAGTGCTTTCCGGGCCAGGTGCCCCATCACCATGCAGGCCACAACCCCAGCAAGAGCTGTCCCACAGCTCCACTTCTCGGAGTAGCTTTGGCAGGTCACTCGACAACTTGCCGGTCTTGCAGCAGTCCTAGAAGAGCTTCTAGGTGGGAAGGGCAAAAGCGTGAAGGAAGGGGTGTAGACAGGCAGGGCAAGCGCAAAGCTGTAATCTTTCGTGGAGGTCTGGACCTGGCAGTGCCGCAGTCGGTCATGGCTGCTTGCTATCCCCCACATGCGTCCTACAAGATGCACCTGGACAGCTACTTCTTGCAGGGCCACTCGCTTCTATCCAGTTGCCAACTTAAAGGCGACAGCATCTGTTGATGACTCTCTTCCAAGACAGGAAAGCCGACTGTTGATGCTGGTCCAGAGCATGCTCATCGTTTTTCTGTCAGCTGGCGCTCGAATATCGCACTCATTCATTGTGTGTGATGTGCCGGCAGATTCTGGACCATGGTCCTGATCATCGCCAGATGCACGGATTCGTCGCGTTTGGAACGTTTCAATTGTCTTCGGACGACCGCTCCAGCCCAGCCTTTGTTCCAAGATCTTTGCATATCGTATTCCAGAGCCCGTCAAGAAAACATGCTCGAAACCATGTTCGATCCATGATTTACTTATTTCCGTCTCCACTTCTTCGAACTGAAATGACGATCAAATGACACCGAAATGATTTAGATATTATTGTTGTGTGGAAGAGCTTTCTGCCTGTCAGTACTGGATTTTGCCCGAAACTGGACAGAAGCTCCCAAGCCAACAGCCGAGGATGTCCGGATGATGTCCCGCGCAAAGCGGCTTGCCCAAACACCGAATCGCACTAGCAGTCATGTGAAGTCATTTTCTGGCTGCAGGTCACCGTGCTGCTGTACTGCAACCACGGCTGGAGCCCCAAAGTTGGCGGAGAGCTGCGGGCCTGGGGACCTTTTGATCAAGGCCATGGGCTTGGGGAGAAGGGCGGAAAATGGCGCCGCGCCGAAATTCCTTGAACAGGCCAGGGCCCGGCGCAGACCATTGAGCCGCTTCCAGGGCGCATGGTGGTTTTCCTGTCAGAGGACGTTCCGCCTGTTCTGCTTACAGCGCTGCTCATTATCAAGCACGAGATTGAAGCAGATCTTCACTAATGAATCGTAAGAACATCGCACGGGGAAAGGCCAGGGGTTGCGAGCCTGACCCCTTCGCACCAGTTCAATGGATCGCGAGTTCAGGCCACGTTCTGCTTGGTTCGTGGCTTAACATATCGAAAACTGCTTCCCTCAGTTCCTTTGAGGAGATCTGGCATGAGGTCCTCGAGTCGCACGGCGAGCGGTTTGCGCTGACGCTGTGGGTACATGACCGTGAACGTGCAGAGCTAGGAAATAGTTGAAACCGATCGGTCGACGGTACAACTGTGTGCTCGCTGCGATGCTCGCTAGAGTGAAGGAATAACCCTCAAGGGCTCACAAGCTAGCCTTTGATTTGATCGGCAGATGCCAAAGGAGCCCCAGGCCAGTCCCAGTAGCACGTCGGGTCACGGCACCCCGCGCGTGACGCAAAAAAGTTGCCGATCAGTTGTGATAGTCAAACTCGCTTACGGGCTTGCCGAGGTCACGACGGGTTTGGAGGGTTGCTGCTTTTTGCAGTTTTCAGTGTACGTCTCCAGGTCCTCCGCGTGGCAGTGCGGAGTCCATGCGCACAGCCTGCTTGCATGCTAAAGCCCTCCCGGCCAAGGGTTGACAAGTTCAGCTTCGTTGAGGACACCAGTTCCCTGGCGGCCTTGTCAAAGTAGGGGACCATTGTGAGTCGGTGGCAACGGGCCCCGCCTTTGCTGCATTTGAGGCACGTCCTCCGCCCAGCTGCGACGTAGGCCGACCTATCGCACTCAGCTGCTGTCTGATCGAATGCCGAAGGCTGGGCTTCGGCATCATTTGTCGGAATGTCTTCCTCACCTAGCGCGGCTCGCTGAAGTCCTTAAAGCCTCCGTCCCCTGTCCAGTCGCAGAGCGCTGGCGAGCTGAGGACCCTCCTGCACCGAGCGGAGTGATAGTTGGTGTCAACGTTAAGTCCGCGCCCGGCGGCCTTGGCCCAGGGTATGAAGTCAAGCGCGAGGCACCTTCCAGAAGCCTAACCACGGGTGGGGCTTGGAGAGCGCAGAAACCGGGTGACTCAGCCGTGGGCCAGGAGCGGGATTAGGTGGGGCCTATAGTGGTTTGTGTCGCCTGGGCCTCCGGCCTGACCGCATTTTCCATGACCGAGCGGTGTTCAGCATGCCACGTCAGAGAGTGTTACAGGAAGTGCGGCCTTGATAAAGCTGCCTGTGGGCCTATGCCTTTCGGATGAGGAGCGGGGGTGGAAGCCCTACGTTTGTTTCGACACCCTCCTTCGTGAATCTGGGAAGAACCAGGCCGCCCAAATTGCCTGCTAAAGACAGCTGAGTTTGAAGGTATGCTTCGACATGTCGGCTTCCGTCGTGCCGGTTTTGCATTTATGCCGACGCTAGGTTAGGCAGCATGCATGTCCTTCATGCAGGCCTCCGATGGTGCGCTGAGGGTTTTCCTTTGGCTGACTCAGAGACAGTTGAACGCTGCCGCTACCTCAGCCCTCCTCTCTGGATGCTCTCGCAGAACAAGTGGAGCAGAAACACAACGTTTGTGTTGCTAGCTTGGATGTGGTGTCCCCATACTTGGACTGCAGCCACAAGAGCTCCCAATTGTCACCACTCTTCACCCAAAGGGCGAAGGAGTGAGGTTCGCAGAGCGCAGGCTGGAGTTGCCCCAACGGTGGCAAGCTTGCGCAGCCTGCTCTTAGGACGGCAACTCCACAGAAGCAGCCGACAATCGGCTAGTTCACTTCACGCAGGCCATGCATTTCACCTCTGTGGGTTCCAGGGGGAAACCGAAAAGACTTCGTAGCAATGCAGCATGAGTGACCGTGGCCGTAGGTCAAGGACAGGGCGGGATCGGCATCGACTCGTCTTAGTTACACCACACCCTCAGCTGTTACGTAGCATTTGTGCTGGGGGCGTTGATTTGAAATAGCTGTGCAGTAGGATATATCTCGCAGCTGTATGCATCTCTCACAGTGCGAGGCTGTAGCAAGATTTGAAAGTTGTTGCGTGCTGTGTGCCAGATCCATTTGAAAGAGCAGCTTGACACGCATTTGGCACCTCTGTGCAAGTGAGCCGGAGGCACCCGGGGGCCGGGCGCTTTTTGAGGCTTTGTCCTTTTGAGCTGAGGTCATGACCAAAAACGGAGGCCAGAGGATGAAACATCCAGGTTTGTTGGCATCTGAGTGCCCTTGTTGCAGGCCACGGTGTAGAGCCTTTGAAACCAACGGAAGAGGAGGCTGGTCAAGGGGTGAAGCTGCTCTGTGCTCTTGGCAGTTGGTACATCGCCAAGGCCAGTTTGGAGTGCTCCACTTCGGCGACGTCACAGGAGGTTCAGGAAGAGGGCCGCCACTCCTCCTTATCCTTTGGCAGTTGCATGCACACGGAACCCTTCGCAGGAGGAGCGGCAAGTGTCACGGGAGCGCTCCTCGAAGACACGCAGAAGCCCTGGCAGGGCTTGGTTTAGTGGCTTAGAGTGACGTGGGTCCTCATGGATGCTACATTTTTCGAGAGCTGAGGCTTCCATGTGCAGCTTACAAGTGTGCACAAGGAATGATACCACACGGCAGTGGCTCTGTAAGGCTGGGCAGATGTGGATTCGGATGAGGATGAAGATCATCATGGCTTTGTTGGCTTCAACGCCAAGACATCATCGCCGGACAAGATGCCTGTGCAGGGTGAGACTCTCGACGTATCTTTGTCTCTTCTGAACGCCCCTGCAGTGTTGCTTGTCATTCTGGGCATCGGCGGGGAGGGGAGGGGATATGGGAGATAGGAGAGTGCTTCAATTGCTGCTGTCAATACGAGGAGCGATGAGGACCACGATGAAGATGACCAAGACGACAGCGAAAATGATGAAGGTTCGGATGAGCCACCAGAGGAGGAGTGGCAGGAGGCAGCCGACTTGTGGGCAGTTTCAGATCGCGGCTTCAACGCTGTGTGTTTGTTGTTCCAAGCCGAGTAAGCCAGGTCAAGAGGGAGAAAAAACCAAAGGCCATGCCAAAGCCAGAGGCAACCAGGCCCCGACTGGAAGCACGTGCACGGATTGCTTCCGTGGGTTGCCACGTGTTGCCACGCTTCCACGGACGTGGTCGAAGCTGTTCTGCAGGCCCCGCCGAGAGCGCCGGGACCGTGGACGCCGAGGGGGGGAACGTAAAGATGCAAAGAAGGCCATTGACCCATGTAGGCTTTTTGGGGTGTCTTGATCGGTTACCGGCCTGGAAGGGAATAGATGCCCATCCAAGCAGGCAGGCGTTTGAATTACGACAGTACAACCCGCGAAGACTTTGAAGCTTGCAGACTAACGAAGCATAGGGTGGAACGACATGATATCTCTGTGGAAAAGGGAAACACACCAATACATCAACGTTCGCGATATGGGCGCAGCGCGGGCGCAAAACACTGCACTGCATCAGTGCACCGGCAGTTTAGGCTATTCCCGGTTCGCTGCACCAGCAAAGTTGTTGTGCTTCGACTTGTTTTGGCAGACCATCTTGAAGTTGAAGTGTACGGTCAGGGTTCACGGTGCAGGGCTTGGGGTTCGAGTTTAGTTCAGAGCTTAGGGCCCAGAGCGTCGGGCTAAGGGGTTTAAGGGCAAAGGGCTGAGGGTTTGGGTTTGGGGGTTGGCTCGGTGTTACGGCGTGTGTATGTATTCTCGAAAGCAAACCTGCGATGTCTGATGCATCTGCCAGTTTGTTCTGCCATGCTACCCAGGATGTGAAGCAATCTGAGCATCCGTGGTCTCAAGAACCGTTCCACAACGCTGCACCATGTTGGTCGTCGCCATCTGCCGGGATGGGCCTTGTCGTCATGGCAGGACGAGAACGGACAAGAGAGAGAGGGCCAGCAGTCCACGAGGAGCGGGCCTGTTGTTTGCTGTCCTCTTTCCCGATACCCTGCAGTATGCAAGAAGCCGTAAGAAGAACCGGTTTCTATTCGTACAGCGGCCGCAGGAGACATAGAGATGGTGACAGGACTCGTCGCGACCGTCGACGAGCAGGCGAGACGTGCAGCCTATTCTGTGGAGCCACGAAGCATATGAACGCAAACATGGAGTTCTTCAAGTTCTTCTAGATTTAATGGTATGCCGAGACAATGTTTTTGCCTGGACAGGAGGTGGAGGTGAAGCCCCGAAGCCGCGGCAGGTGGGGTGGCAGTTGTCGAGTGGCGGTGGGTTTCAGCCAGAGCGTTCCAAGTTTCCCTGGCAGTTTCTGAACCTTACAGCCTGCTTCTGCTGCTTTCTGAAGCTTTCTGGCATTGTTCTTGAGCTAGCTGCTAGCTTGCGCGGCCACCTGTGCACTGGAACCGCATGCGGTTCACTTGCATTTTGCCTCTTCTACTGGAGCTGTCCGTGCTGCTTCGAGGAGGAGGCGAAGAAGCCAGCTGAACCTGATTGGAGGCGCAGGGACCGCGGCGAGAAAGATGTGGAGGCAGAGGGATGATGCAATCCTTTCATTCAGTGACTGCTGGGTTTGCTTGATTCGGAGGCGACTCCAAAGCCTGTCGAGAAGAAGGGCCCACCAGCGCGAGAGCAAAAGGCGCCAAGGGAGCAAAAGGAAGCGCCCAGGGAACCAAGAAAAGAGAACGGGGCCGGTCACGAGAAGAAGCCCGAAAAGCAGGCGCACCTGACCTGGTCTGCCTGTGCCACGGTGCAGCACGCAAAGCAATGCCACTGCAAAGGGCAGCAGGAACTCCGGCGAGGGGGACACTGGCAAATTCCGGCCGCCGAACAGAAGGCCCGATTCCCAGTATATCAGCGTCCCTCTCTTGACTTCTGCTCTCGCACAGATTGCACATGTAATCTGTGTTCCATCTAGGTCGCAGGACTCCCAACCGCGCCAATCACGACAGACCTCAGGTGGAGGACTCATCAGCAGATTTCGCCATGTGCTGTTGCTAGGAGAGCGTTAGATCGCAAATTGCAGACTCAGGCCGTTCAGAGGATGGTGGCCGAAATCGTGGTGACCGCCGCAGGCAACCGATTTTCTATTTTTTTAACGCGTTTTGTGCTACATGCGCGTAACCTCCTAGCCGGATGCAGACAACAAGTTTTTTAGCGCAACAACCATGAGCACTTCCCATTCCGAAAAGCATATTTGGGAGATATGAACGCGGACTGTGTCGGAACAATCTTGTCGTTATTGTTTCAAGGCACCCAGCACATGATCAAGGCGACGTTGTCTATACAGGTAGCAGCGGCCATGTTTTGAACACTGCTCTGAGAAACTTCTTGGACATTGTCTTTTCCGAGTTCCCCGTTCTTCTCCAAGTTCCGCAGCAGCATGACATGCTGTAGCCCGCATTAGTTACATGCAATGTCTGGACCCAAAGGATGAGAAGCTGAAGATTGGGGTTGCGATGTTGGGGCTTGTCGAAGATTCTTCTGGTAGTGCAGTGAAACTCGCCATTATGACTCATCTGGTTTTGCCACACCCAACATACAAAGGAAAAAGACTTGCAGATGGGAGAATGAATGCAGCGGATAGGACGGCATTGGCTTCGATCATGCGTGCAGTGCCTTCGAGATTTTGATGATGTTGATTTGCAGCCCGAAGTCCTGCACGACAATCAGGGGTATCGGGGCTTTGCGGTTGGTTAAAGGTGGAGTCCAGCCCATCAATGCCCTAAGAAAGCCTGCAGCCCCTGGAACTTTCTCGCAGGTCTGGCAATGGGAACCGAGGCCAAGGCTCCAGTGCGGAGGACGGGGCATGGTGATTTGGTGTTGGATCTAGGTGTGGGCTTGGCTCTGGCGTGTGTAGACAGGCCTGGTTTGCCAGCCGGATGGCTGCTGCAGCCTGGTCTGAAATTGATCGTTTTGCACGGACTTGCTCCAGCCAGTTGAGACTGAGGCGGCTTGAGTTTTATGACAGACCTCCAGGCACTCTGATTTGCTGTTGGCTTTATTCTTGTACGGGGTTGGCCTGTCTTCGGCTGTCCAGGTTGGGCATGACCCGAGATCTCTCGAGGCATCACCTCTACTGACATGAGAGCTTTGTAGCTATGCCGTGGATGTTTGTTTTTACAGTGCCTCACGCGACAAGCAATGCAAGAACTGTTCCCATGAAGGCTCATGCGGTCTCGTTTTAGGAGCATATCTCTAGAGCACGTGATTTTCGAGCAGAAACAGTTCGCTAGTCGCAGGGCCAGATAGCCAAGACCCATCGAGAGGTGGCCGATTCTTCTTAGTATCGCCGTAAAGCAACTGCTGCAAAATCTGGATCCGGTATCTAGAAGCAATACAATTCGCACGGCGATGCTTTAGTCAAATCGTACGCATGCAGCCAACGATGCTGCGAGACCTCGTGGTCTCGTGTCAGACTACACCATAAACACAAATCAGATAATACTTCCTTCGGACAGGGGCTGCAAGACAATTTTTAAACATGTCGCGAGCATGTTTCCAATATGCTCTGCGAAGTTTGAAGCAAGAAGCAGTCCAGCCCTTTCTCCTGCGACCACTGGGCCAGTTCTGAAGCTCTCGAGCTGAGAACTGTCTCTTGGCTTTTGTATGCCCGCTCCTTGCTGGAAGCGGCTCTGACACCGAGCGTAATCGCCCGGACCGACACCAAGCTCAGGCATAGGGTGCCTGCCATGCTACGCAGCAGACACATATAACGGCGTGTGATAGGCCAACACCATGCAGGCTTTTCCTCACTGCAGCATCCAGGGGGTTTGTGAAATGTCTGGGCTCCATCCCTTGGCCTTTGGAGCATGCCGGGCTGAGCTTCGGGGATGGGCATGGCCCATCAGTCACAGTTTTGCCATGCGCAGGGCAGATGTCTAGCCGCCTAGCCGGTGCTGTGCAACGTTGAAACACATCTATGTGCTTTGCGGCAGAAGCCGAGACGACATCAAAGCTGGACATTTGCGCCCGGAACATCTTTGGAGAGCAGCGGCCACTGGTGTTTGCAACCCTGACGACATTCAGAAATGATAGTATGGTTGCAACCAACTGATCCTTGCCAGCCTTCCTTTTTGCCAGAACCTCTTCCCTGGCCTGCAAGAAAACAAGGCTCAAAGGAGGTCACCATGGTCAAAGAACCCGAGGTTCAGGACCAGGCCAGCTACAGAGGCCAATGCTAAGCCTCTGAGCTGGTTAAGGGGAGGATCTGGCGGCGTTGCGCTGCGGACCTCAGTTTTCACCCGAGGCCATTGCGGCATTAAATTTGCCAGCGTTCCACTATGCCGCTTGCCCCGCGGCATCTGTAAGATGTGTGCGGGTGCTCGAGTGCAGCAGACCGGTGACATTCACCAGCAAGAACAGAAGAGTGGTTGGCCAATCGCATGAGCATGGCATGTCGGAGTCCGCGATCCTTGAGCGCCTGCAACGTCTGCTGACGAAGAAAGTCGTCAATGAATTGATGCTGGCACGTGGTGCGAGCTTGTCAGACAAGTTTGACAAGCTTAGCTTAAGTGCGATTCTATTAGGTTCGATATCGGGCCTTTGTTACCAGCCGGAAGTCGTGAGCGGCTACATCCACACTCTGCCCGATTGAACCTTGCCGGCACACTTTCTCCTTACGAGCCGTGCGAAGCCTACCACAGTCCTCAGATCTTCTGCCTCAATCCAGAACCAGCACGATAGTTATCGGAATCTCGAGACCTGACAGTGTTGAGATTGTCGATGATCCCGGGAGCGCGCGGGGTGTTTAGTAAGGCAAGAGAATAGATGCGGAGAGGTAAAACTCAACCCGAGCCATGAACGTGGTAAAACTGGTGATCACAGAACGGATTGGCCGCTTAACCATCAAGTGCAGACACATGTCAACTCCAATGCTCGTGGTAGTGGTTCCGAGAGGCTTCCACGCTCTGCCAGAGTGCATCTCCAAATTTCATGAGCGTATCTAGCCTGCTAGAGGCTGAAAAGGTGTGCCAACCATGGCTTCAGTTGTGTGCAGTCTGTCACAATGCAGGGATGTAGCCCTGTGGTTTGTATGTCTTGCGATAACTAGAAGGGATTCCGGACGAGGGCAGCATCCGTGTTTCGGATCAAGCAGCTGAGTCGCCGCTTTGATGGCACGGGACAGGAAGACATAGTAGGCAGCAGAAGGAGTATGAACAGAACCTCGTTCTGGTGGGCACACCAGACCTTCATGACAGATCACCTCATCACATAGTGTAGCCAGACGGGCGCATAAGGCCGGCCCCACATGGCCTTGGTTTTGAAAAGCCACGGTCACCGGAGCTCTGTGCGGCGGCTTCTTTGCTGGAGAATGGCCGGGAAGTGAAGGTGTTGATTGAAGCTTCTTTCGTGGTCACTGCCTTCTGATTTGCACTGAGGCGCCCGGACCATGCCGTCTGCCAAGCAGAGGGCGGAGTCACAACTAGCCTCGAGCCCAGAGAAGGGATTCGGCACATGGGAAGTCACCGCAGCGTTTGGGGAAACAGTGCGCTTCAAGTGTTCTTGGATTTCCAAACAACCAGCCAAGCAAAGCCAAGGCCTCTGAAGAGCCCCAAACGGCATGGCCAGCAAGCGAATGCATCACATCGTTTTTGCAGCTGGTTCTAGTCAGTTCCTAGTCCTAGAACTGAAAACCCGCGATTGCTGTCTTGCTAAATCCGCGGCTCCCTCATCTGGGCGAATATGTGCGACATCCACTCTGAAGACAAGCAACCGTGATTGTGTTGGCATTGGGTGTGCAGCGCTTCCCTGAGGTGAGGAGAACGATGAAGCAGCGAAGAACGCTGTTGTAGAGGCTGGCTGAGAGCAGTTCGACCATAGTTTATTGCGCATGACCTGTGGTGACAGGCAAAGCCAGGTTTCGTGAAATCGCTCAGCCCGGTCCTGCGCTTATTTCCCCTGAACTCCTTGGTCACTGGTAGCATCGCAAATCCAGTTTGAGAGGGCCAATTCAGCACAACCTTTGTTAGCTTAGCATGTGTCGGATGGCTTTCTTGCGAACCCTGTTTCTGGAAGTGCAGGCTTCCAAAACTTTTGTTGTCCCTGAGCTCCCGTTTCCAGCTGCCGCTGGAGCAGAACACGGTACACCTGGTGAGCCGGATGGGCTTTGCGGAGTGTCTCGGCTGGCACTTAGTGCATTTGAAAAAGGCGGCCTTCAGTCTCGATCTGCGGCCTCTCACTTCTTTCACAGCTTGCTCTCCCGCTCCCCCTCACCCTGCCCCTCCCCCTCCCCCTCCCCTCCTCCCTGCCCCCAAATATCCCCCCTTTGGTGGAAGGATAAGCATCTAAAAGCTTGCCCTTGCACACGGACAACACAATTGGTTTTCTACACGCAGAAAGAGGTAGTGTCTTGAAATCGCTTGAGACAGAAACCGTTACGGCGCACACATGCAAGTGTTATGCCTTTGCTTAAGGTGCATGAATGTGCATGACATGACTGCAAGTCCTGACCGCCTGAGGTCGTCTAAGACTTTTCAACGAAACAGGCTCTAATATTCTTTTACCGTAAGCAGGGCATTTCCACCCACATGTATGTGTCATAACGAATCTTCATCAAGTGTGATGCGAAGTGAAGTTGGACCCTACTACATTAGGTAAGTAGCACAATGTCAAAAGGTTGCAAAAGCAGAAATTCAGAACGCACACTCTCTGCGTTTCGTCACCTTGTGAACGAAATCTGTCTTGGATCAGCACCATCATATGCCTCTTCGTCCGAGTCAAAGATACCAAGGAAGGTCATGTTTCGGCCCTTGTGATGGCAGGATCATTCGGATCAAAATCCTCCGGTGCTGATGGAATTGGACTAGCCTTCGGCTCTGCTTTTGGCTTTGCTTCAGGCTCAGCCTGATGAGCTGTTAGCTTTGGCTTTGGGCTCGTTCTCTGGTCCCGACGGCCATGATGTCTTTGTCTGGTCTCCACTGGTCTCTGAGAGCATCTCTGTCCCTCCCTCCTTCGGTCCACCTGTGGACAGGGTCGGTGGGAATGCAATTTCCCGGCATTTTTCCCGAGCGAAAGCAAAAAGACAACATATTGTACGCAATGTAGTAACGAACGTGAATGTCCGTTCCTTGGCCTTTGTGCATAAGCGGGAACGCCAAGGTTCCTGCCCGGGGCTGCCGTCCACATAGTCGAGCCTCGGCTCTGAACTCTTGACTGACGTCCTGGCTGTGGCTGTTCGAGCTTTCGGCAATCTGCGAACTCATCTGGAGTCCCAGGCCGCCCTCGTCGGGCTTGTTCCCCTCTCCGTAGGCTACTCGGTGGCAAAGCACGGGCCTCGGCAGGCTTTTTTCGCGTTCTTGTTGGATTTTGTTTGTTAAAGCACCCAGGCTGTGGAGCCTTGGGGGCTGGCGGTTGGCGGATTCCCGAAGCTTCAAGGCACCGTGGCATCCCTAGGGACGCGTTTTTTCGAAGAAATGGCCCAAGCCGAGATTGCTGAGATTCTCCGTTTAATGTTTTTGCTCTGTGCAGGCTGGATGCTTCAGCCGCTGCCCCGCATTTCAGGAGACGGAGAGGAGACTTTTGCTAGAGTCTCTACAGGCTTCATCTACGCGAATGGCATCTTTCCGAGTGCTGCTTGGAATGGCTCCATCACGGGTTTGGCACATTTTCTTGGTTCCTGTCTCATGCGTCCTTGGGGAAGTTGGCCCAGCTAAGGTGTTTTGCGACTATGGCAACAACAACTTCGGACCGCTCCCGGCAAATGAGGAAGACCAGCAAGCGATGCTAAGGCCAGCTGCACAGGAGCTTGCAGACGTGCAGCCATATGTGGCAGCCGGCCAGGTCCACTCCGATCATCGTCGCCAATCACGTTAGCTACCTCGATGTGCCTCGCACAAGAACGAGCAGATTCAGCAGATGGTGCCACGTCAAACTGCTTTTCCCATCCCCCGATACCGACAGTAGATTTGGATCCGGTCAATTCCGGCTTAGTTGCACTAGAAACACGGCTTGATGCTGTCACTTGCAGATGTGGCCCATGCACAGCAGCTGCACATGCCTTTTGAGAGGTTATGGTGCTGCCCCTAGCCTTGCAGATGCCGAAGTTCATGTCGAAGGCAAGCCTGGCGGATTGTTCATACCCGTTCCGGCAGCATTGCAGGGCTTTCTGTTGAACCGCAGAGGCCGGTGTTCGACATGCACCTTTGTTCGGCACGCTTGGAGATGACCTGGAATACATCTGGGTCGCGGCCATGGTCTTTGTCATCGTATGAACCGTAGAAATGCAGGGAATTGTCCACACCAGGTGGATCGCGGATCGAAGGACGCACGAGGTGCTGCCTTGGGAGCCATCAATGAGCATGCCGGGCCTTTAGGGCAAGCCCACAAAGCATGCAGTTGATGCTTGCAAGCTGCGCAATGCTACTCTGAGGTCGCCGGCTGGAAAGATGGAGATCGACCTCTGTTGATCTTTCCAGAGGTCAAGGGCGACATTCGGTGTGTTAGAGAGACTTTTTGCCATATGGTCCTGTCAGGGAACCACTTCGAATGGCACATCGCTGCTGGAATTCAAACAAGGACGCCGCCTTGGACGCCTGGGAGGGTAGCAGTTCAACCAGTAAGTGTCCTACGAGCTTCTCAGAGCCAATCCTGCGATGTGCTTCCAGTTTGTTTGCAATCAACTTTCAGGTGCCTTCGTTTCGGGGGCTCCCGTGTGCCTTGGCTGTTTTATTTGGTATGTGTATGTGCTTGAAGTTAAAAGTGCTGCTGTGCTCCACGCGGCAGATCATTGACAGAATCAGAATGGTCCGGCATTGCCCATCCGTCTGCCGAGGCGGCCTGTGCTCTTGAAGCACTTCGGCTTGGAAGCATCGTCTGTCATGTAACTTAGTCTGGGCTCGGGGTCGTGTTGGGTTTATGCTTGATTCCAAACAAGGCACACTGGTGCCTGGAATCCTGCCTGCACGGCTGCTTGGCGACATTATCGGAAGTATCGGCCTGGAAGCACCGCCTGGTTTGGTACAACAAGCTTTCAAACTGTACACCGTGGCGCAAAGCGGAGGATTACCTGATGACGGACGATGTCCAGAGCTCATCGACTTTTCGTTTCATCCCTCAGCCAAAGCGCGGCTGCTCCGGCTCGCGGGGATTTGAAACTGAGGGCCAACGTTCCTTGTACTCTGACGGCGAATGGGCCACTTGGTTTCATCAGCTTCCAGCCTGAAGTCTGCATAACACTTACGCTTGAAGCCTTCCGCTCCAGTGTGGCTTTTCTGAAGTTGACTGCCAGTTGCCGATTCGTGAGTGCATCGGACACCCGGACTCTGCTGACTGCAATCGAGGCAATGAACTTCTGGGCGCACCTGTTGCACAGCTGTACCATCTTCATCTGCGAGTGCCTGGGTATCGAATGCAACCTTTCTTTTGACGAATGCTGTTGTCCTAAAGCCGACCAGGGAGTCACAAATGACAGGTGGTTGAATGGCTGAAAATGGAGACCATGGCGTGGTTTTGGCACATGCTTGCTCATGCATCCACTTGTTTCGGTCTTTCAAGCGGAAAGTACAACGTCACAAATGCCCGAAACTGCAATATTTCCTTGGTGCGGCGTTCATGTTTTTCGAAATCTTGCTTTTCACCGGGAACGGTGCACTTTTTCGCATGAAAATGCGACTTTCCCAGGCGCGGTGCAATTTTTCTTCAAAGTAGTGTTTTTCTCTAGGCGGGGTGTATTTTTCGCACAACAACATGCTCGCTTCTGCGTCCGTTCCCTCCGACTAGGCATATAATACGTATACGGAGTGAATCCAACAAGAACCTCTGACCGAAGACGAAGACCCTAATGAGTGAATCCAGGAGCCTTTTACAGAAGACGAAGATGCTAAGGAGTGAATCCAGCCGGAACCTTTTACCGAAGACAAAAACCTAAGGAGTGAATCCAGCAAGAACCCGGTACCGAAGACAAAAGCCCTAAGGAGTGAATCCAGCAAGAAC
>CAJNDV010016003.1:4575-21192 GCA_905221635.1 Symbiodinium sp. CCMP2456 | reverse complement strand
AGAACCCGGTACCGAAGACAAAAACCTAAGGAGTGAATCCAGCAAGAACCCGGTACCGAAGACAGAAACCCTAAGGAGTGAATCCAGCAAGAACCCGGTACCGAAGACAAAAACCCTAAGGAGTGAAACCAGCGGGAACCTTTTGCCAGAGGAAGAAAAAGCAGGGAGTCACAGACGACTGTTCTTGTTGTGTGAAAAGAGCAACCAAAAGCAAGGAAAAACGGTCGTGAGTCACAGGTGACAGGTGCTAGTTCAACAGGAAATCACACGCCTGCCAATGCCTGGGAGCATTTTCGGGTCAGCTGATGTGTGGTGATGCCAGGCGGAAGGAGTCACAAATGACAGGGATTTAGCCAGGAAAGTAGGGCATCACAAGCGACAGAATTAGGGCGTCACAAACGGCGCGTGTGCCTTGTTGGTGTGCGCATTGCTTTTTGCTGAATGCCGGCAATAGGAGGAAAGCGTGGTCATGCGAGTCCTGCCAAAACTGCTCTGAATCTGGTTGTCTGCCGAATCTCTGCGCGACCTTGCTTCGGAGATGCCGAGGCCATATTATCCATCTGCCGAAGAGAAGGATTCTTGGAACGGAAGCTGAAGACACGCATACCTCCTTGTCCTGCATGATATCTAATGCCTGTTCTGGTTGCAGGAAGTCTTTACAGGGTGAGTGCTAGGGATCAAGTAGCAACCTGCTCAATTTTTTTCCTGGCTTCAGGGCTGCATCCGGTGTCGGGTTGATGTTTGACTTCTTTGATGATACGTCTTGAACGCATGCAGGAGCCTACTACCATCCCTGAGGCTCATTTTAGGACAGGCCGGAAACAGGTCCGGGGCCCGTCACTCTTGCTCAAGCTCTTGAACTTTGCAGCTTTCAGCCTAAACACAGGACCACCCCTGCGAGCACTTTGCATCCAAGAGCTCAGCAGGACAGGAAGCCAGAACAAACACTTGTCACTTGTGCCTGCATCACTCCAGCCTCACCAGACTCGTTTTGCAGTTTGAGTGCACCTGTACCTTTCCGAACATAGCTATGCAGGTAGCTAGTCTCGACCTACTTGACAGCCCCTTTTTCACTCCGTGCCGAAGGGTAGGCGCTGGCATGGAAGTTCCTGAGGCGAACCCCAAGCTTTACGCATCGAACGTACGCGCGTACATGCTGGAGAAGCAGCGCGAGCTCGAGCCACTCGGTTTGACTACTGGGTGGTGGCGGCATGTGGCTGCATCTCAGTATTCGCACAGCAGCAACCAACATCACGAAGACAGCTTCAGCTTTCAGTTTGTCAGACTGTCGGCATCCGTCGTTTCCAACTTGCCAGGACTTGTCCAAGTGAGAGTGTACTCAAAATCCAAAGCCCTCGATATGTGATAGGGGAAGCATGTTGCAGAATTTGGACAGTGGACCTGTACTTTGTGTTTTTTTTTAAATGAGTTCTTGGTATTTTTGGTCTAGTGGCTACGGCTCAACTCAGCTCTCTATTGATATGGCATCGAACCCTGATTTGAAGGTGAAGACTCAATTCTTTCCAGGGTCCCTAGATGCCGCCTTGATGCCAGAGAGCCTGTGCAGTATGGCGTGGCACTTCACCTTGACGGCTTGGACCCAGTGTGACGCTCCAAACGATCTGGCCTCCTGCTCCGTCTTCAGCCCATGGAAGTTGGAAGAACGTCTAGAGCTTTGCCTGCCTGTGGGCTCTCGGAAGGCAGCGGCTATATCGATAGATGTCCCAAGTTTGCGGCAACTTGGTGCTGGAGCAACCGCCACCAACGATTGCTTTCAAACCTTCTAGTGCTTCTCGACATCGGGGCCCGGTTTGTCTGCACGTTTGCAAGACATCACAATCGGACAGACTTCGGCATGTTCGGGTTCATCAGAATTCTCAGTCGATGGACAGCGCTTCGTCGTGACCACCCTGAATATCATCCCCGAGAGTTTGCTGGTCTTTGCGTGCAGGAGCGGGCCGGCAGCTCGTGGAACAGGCCGATAGCCAATTTCATTCTTGTTTCTGAAGATCGGGGACAAGGCCGGCAAGGTCTTGTAGCCGACATGGATGGCAACTAGCTACTGGTGGTTTTGAGACATAGAATTCCTCGACGTTTGTCGGGCGACGGCTTATGGGGACAGGTCTACCGCCAAGAGCTAGGGGGTCCAATGAATAATTGGGCAACAGTAGCAGTTGACAGCGGTCTTCGACATCGGTGGCTGTGCAGGTGATGGGAGCATCTGACAGGATCCTCTGCGCTGCAGAACCAGCTCCGATATAGTGAGGTACGGCACGCTATGGCACGCTGCTGTAAGTGGTGTGCCGCGGAGGTGGAGCAAAAGGTGCATGCACCCGCAAGCACAATGCTGGCATGATGCCAAACACAAGCTTCAAAAGAGCTTTGGGCTCCGCAAAGCTGGAGAAACGGTATAGTAGTTAAAAAGTGAAGATGGTCACATCCCAGTAGAGTTTCGTTTGGCGGAGTCCGAGTGCCGGAAAGCACTGAAAGCAAGAGCTCAGCCTGAGGCTGGTCTGTCGTGATCGACGTCCCAATCCGGGTGGCCTCGTACGCGACTGGCAACTTAGCAGAAGTGCCACCAAAAAGCTTTGCCAGACCGGCAGATCGCTACGAGGCGACGGCACCTGCGGCTGCGGCGCTTGGCCGCCGAGGCGCTTTGTTGTCTCACCGCCGTGACCCGTGAACAGTCTTGTGTGGTCTTCGGAACAGACTTCCGGCGGGGGGGGGGGTGTGTGTGTTTGTACCTAGTTTTCGAGGCGTTGGGCTCTTTTCGAGCCTTCGCTGCAACCTCATGTTGACGAGTGTTCGCTGAGTCGGGGGGGGGGGGGGGGGNNGTCGGGGGGGGGGGGCACCATCCTCAAAAGCGCTCGGCTCCGGCTCTTACACCTCGTCGGACCACGGCCGAAAGTAGCGTGACGGCCCGGGAAGGGAGACCGAGATCTTGAGTTAGATGCCACCATTTGCTAGTGGGCTCGTACCTTGCAAGTTCCAAGTGCTCAGTCGTGGAGAGGCCTTGGAGCCTCGAAGTCGGCTGAGGCCACGCGATGCCTTGCATACCTGCTACGTACTGGAATGCTTCCCAGCTCACATCGCCCGAGGATGCGGCTGCAGAAGCGTGGCCGTGAAGGAACTCCGAGTCCGAAGGCCGCATCATATAATATAATATAATATAATGCACCCATCTTGCGCAGCGACTTGGCTCCGGAGGCTGGCTGAGCACCACCTGAGCGCGTCAGCTTTTCTTCACTTATGCTTAGATGCTCCTGTGGTGCAAAATAGACCGTAATAGACCCCTTTGAAGAATTTTGCCCAGTCGTCGCCGGGCACGATGCCAAGGCAAAGAACAAAAAGTGCCCGACGGCGACAGACGCTGTTCCTTGTGTGGCATGTTTGAAAGCTTAGCTTGAGTTGAGTGCTCGACGTCAAGATACTATAAGATACTTGCCGAGCAAACGGTTGTACAGCTGCCTGAAACGTGACTTCATAGAATTATAGGTCCAAGAGAAGCACAAGGAGCCCAACTCAATTGTTGCAGGTACAGATTCGTAGCGAGTTCAACCTAAGCGATCTTCTTTGAGTGTCCATTGCCCTGAGGGCATTGGTGCCTGAGTTTCGCTGAAGAAAGCAGAAGCGTAGCAAAACTGGGAGTGAATGGCTTGCTTTTTTTTTTTTTTTTNNGACGACCGGAAAAAGGCGTGTAGGTGAAAGTCAAGATGATGCAACTTCGCTGCAATCTTTGCTCAGATCCTTGCAAGACTGGCGCATAACAGGTTCGGCTTAGGAGTGTTTGGTTTTGGTACTATGTGAGTTTTGAATCCGACGCTGCAAATGCAGAGATTTAAGAGCGGTGTAAGCAAACACTTCCACTAAACCATGCCTTTACATTACATCCTTGAATAGGCTAGGTTCCTTTAAGCATTGCCGGGTACCATAAGAAGCTCATGAGAATCGCAAGCAACATCGACAATAATTTGCGTGTATGCTGCTGGTCAGCCCTCCATGCCTTCCGATGTGCGCAGTTTATCAGCAGGCAAGTGCATGGTGAGTCGGCTGTTGACATACGCGGCATGTGGTGCTTCAGCTTGCATTGGAGGATCGACTGCCAGTGGGCACACCACAATCACAGGAAGAAGCAATCTCACTGCCTGGCACCGAGTTTGGTCAAGCTCGCGGCAAGTTGCTGCTCAGACAATACTTGCGACACGGTTGTAGCTTCGTGTCGGAACCAGGTGTTTCACCTTGAGTTTCTGGCTTTGTCAACTACGAATAACATTAAGAAACGCCGAAACCGTGGGCTGAAGCCGGTAGCGTTTTACTCATCCTGCACGGAGGGCTTCGAGGATTCCAAGAGCCTCAAAGGGGCGCGAGGCGTTGCCGAGGACTGGAATTTGCAACCATTGGAAGCCAAGATGGGTGCACAGGGCGATTCCCGAATGCGAGGACGTGTTGACAGCCACGCTGCGTCGCGAGTTCGAGGTCATTCCCAATGTTGACATATTGGCAATCTTGCACCACAACCTTTCCAAACATGCCCGTTCTGCAAGAAATGGTGAACGGCAAAGAAGCGTATATCACACATACATACTTATCTTTATTCAAGTGTTCCCCATGATTCCGGCTTTCAACCACGGAGCCACATGTCGTCAATTTTATCATGTATTTCCAGTTGTCCTGCAGACTGACTGTCGACTCGCATGATGTGCTCACAGAGATGATCTCTATCCATCTGTGCATTTATGTATACATATGGTTGCTTTTATCCATTTTTTTGCACATGTGCATATGTCAGCATGTAAGTCTTAAGTGAGTCTGTCTCTTTGTTTGTCGGTCTGTGTGTCGGTTTGCCAGCCTGTCTGTCTGACTGACTGACTGACTGTCCGTCCGTCCGTCGGTCGGTCGGTCGGTCTGTCAGTCAGTCAGTCAGTCAGTCTGTCAGTCTGTCTGTCTGTCTGTCTGTCTGTCTGTCTGTCTGTCGGTATCTCTGTGCATGCATGCCTAGATGGATGGATGTATGGATGTATGGAGGGATGTGCTGATGTATCTCTCTCTGGCTCTCTGTATTTTCAGGTGCGTGTGAATGTATGATCTTCTTGAGTTGAGAAGCATGACTGTTGTCGCGTGGAGCTCTGGGAACGAGCTTGCAGCACGGCAGGCTTTGCGGGGAAGTGCTGCCGGCAGGCGTGCATGTGCACGCCTGCATTTGCATGTGATTTGAGCACCAGATCTTGCAGCATGCGGGAGCCTTCCCGTGGCTGTAGGACTGCGAACCCTAAGCGCAACAGCGCAGGTCACCGGGCTTCACGAGATTGCCGGGCCGGCGCTTGGGCAAGATGGTTGGGGCCCGGGATGTAGGGTCGAATGGGTCGAATCCGAATGAGGAGAGCAAGCTGAGGTCAGCACCACTATGAGGGAGGCGGCCTTTGCTGTCGGCATGTCACCAGCCAGGCCTGCTGGATTCTGCAGCCAGCCGCCATCCATGAAGAACAAAGCGGTGAAACGTGCCGGCACAGGCAACCGCCCGGCACCAGCCCCGTGCCCTCAGATGCTGTGCACGGGACCCACTTCAGAGATTCATGCTTTGCCATATGCCATTGCCGCACCTTCAGAGTAGAACTGTTCAGACCAGCAAAATCGCCCGCTGAAGGATCGCCAATGTGTGCGATGGGGAGGGGAACGCATCCTGGCTAGGCCATGGCAAGATGCCAAGTGTCGTCAATGCCAAATCGCCATAGAGTTGCGCCCACATCGTTATTTTGAATGTTGGTCCTTCGTCTCAGCCTGGCTCAATACTGTGCAGCCATGGCCATGGCGCAGAAGGCGATTGAAGTGGTTGTTGTGTCCGCAAGGTGGCTGGACTGCCCATGGAAACACTGTGTAGTAGCTCGATGTAGCAGGTGTTCCTTTGGCACATGGTCTTAGAAGTCGTGCCGTGAATTCTTTCGGCAGTGGCTGTTCACTGTCGAAAACATGCCCTTTGTTGATGTTGGAGAGTGCGGCTCCGCAGCCAAAATGCAGTACGTTTCTATGGATCTGAGGCGCACGCCTGTGGGCAAATTTGGCGGCTCTTTGGCCGCGGTGCCCGCGCATGTGTTGGGTGCCAAGGTTATCGGAACCCTGCTTGGTGAACCTTGGCAGCGCCGGTTTCAGTGATGTTCAGCCAGAGCTGGTTGAAGCGAGTGCAAGAGCAACACGCTCGCGCGACCATGGTTGTGACTGTAGAAATGGTAGTAGTTTGTTAATGCGAATGCTGTCAAAGAACTGAGGACACAGGCGGCAAGGTGAAGAATGATATGGTTGACGAGGTGCTTAGGTTCATGTTCGAGGATCTTACGGCATTGAGCAATCTGTGCCTGGCTTTAAGAGCTTCAGGTCATCATCGGACAGGTGCTCACCGCCGGCTGTGGCCAAAATCCAGCACGGCAGGCCAGGCTGAGGGCCACAGGTCACGAAGCTCGTCCGACCGAGCATCCCAGAGCCGATTCTTTGAGTTATTCACCCCTTGCCTAAAATCGACTTTGTTGCGGGCATGTCTTCCAGTCACGGAGCCTCAGACCAGAGCCCGAGCCTGGGTCCACTCATCCAGGCAGTCATAAGCGCTGGACTGCCGGAGACTTGTCCGGCCTTGACAATCAACAAGGCGGAAATGACAAGCTTTGGTGTGTCGTGTGCTACACTACGTGCCGCAGGTTTGTGGGAGCGGGCTGAAGGCGTTGCACCTCGGGATGCAGGCGATTGCATCAGGTGCACTGGCTTGATACCTTCAGCTGATGCTCGTGTTTGTGTTTTGTGACGAAGCTGTGTACGGCACGGTTCTTGCCCCAAGGTGATGCTCAAATCGTGATTGCTGGTGGTCAGGAGACTGATGCCAAGTGCCGTGAGCATGAGACGGCGACTAGTGGACGATGCTTGTTTTCAGCTTCTCCGCCGCACCCTTGAGGAGAGCATGTCATCCAGTCCGCACGTGCTGAACAAAAGCAGGGACGGACAAAGAATGGGTGATTGGCTACTTTTCCTGCACAAGAGGCTTTTGCAGAGACGTTCGCAGAAAATCACTGGCAGTTCTCACGCGCAAGGAAGATGATTGACTCCATGATCGTCGACGGGTTGTGGCGCCTGAGAATGCATGGCAGTGTGTGACAGAAGTCGAATCTGAAGGAACATCGCCGATTGCCACGACGAGAGAGGGACATGTAGCTTTGGATCTCTTCAGCTCAATACGTGGCAAGAGAGGAAGCGGAGAAATGGCCAAACAAAGGTGTGCGTTTAACCAGTACCACATGGGCATCACCGCCGAGAACGTGGCAGACAAATTTGGCATTGACCGCCACTTCCCGCAGAATAGCTGTGCACTGCTTTTGCAAGTCCCAGTCTAAGGCAGCATCCGTTTGCAAGGCAGTTCTTAGGCTCATTGCTGGGCCGGAAACATGAGCGAAGCTCTCAGAGGGATTTGCTGCCTCAGGATCAACGCAAGATGCTTTTGCGGCAGCATCTCAGAAGAAGGCGGCAGAGGCTCAGCAGGCCAGACCAGAGAGTCGACCGCTTCAGAAGGGGACACATTACTAGTAGAAAGGATCAAGCAGCTTTGAGATTCTCTTTCTTCCCATGCACGGTGTCTGGATGCATCTGGGGCTTCAGCCCTTTAGTCCGAATCCAAGCAGACATGCAGCTTCCGCGAATTTTTCTGTATTGGAGCCTGTGCTTCTCTTGTCTCTGGGTCGCGAGAAGTGCCTCCACCAGGCCAGCAATCGACCCAAGCCAGTGCAGCCAGGTAAGTATTGGGCCCTGACTCAGTAGGCAAAAGTAGAACAGGGCGAATTGCTGTCACTCCGGCTTGGTCTAGTAAGAGGGGCCCAGCCTCCTGCAACAGGCGGGAAAGTTCAAGGACCAGATTGTGCCCGTCCCAACTTCCAAGAAAGGCCGGAGCAGTTAAAGTCAAGGTCACGGTTTCGACTGCCGGTTCTGACATGCCTTGAGGTCAGGTCTTGGACCAGGACGAATACATCAAGGCAGACTCCACTGCAGAGCAGCTGGCAAAGCTGAAGCCTGCCTTCAAGAAGGCAGGCTCGGGCGTGGTGCAGATGCTTTGTCCAAGAACACATCGTGCAAGGACGGTTCGGTCACAGCAGGCCGGGGCACCTTGGGCAAACCGCAAGAAGTGATTCATCGGTCTGGCGAGCAGGCAATGCATCTGGCCTCAACGACGGGGCGGCGTTGTGCTTGCTGATGTCTGCGTCCAAGGTCGGGAAATCAAAGTCGCTCCGAAGCTACTCCGCTAGATCGCTCGATACTCCCGATTCTGTCAGCACTCGTGGGCCTGTGGCAGGCACATGAACTGGGCCTCGAGCCCTTGGTCCACATCCGCGGCTTTGCGAGCGCGGGTGTGGATCCGAAGATCATGGGTGCCTCAGCCGCAGGGGCGGTGACGAGCACCTGACACAGCACCCCTGCACCGCTGTCCAGCATTGGGAGCATGCCAGAGCTCTGCTTTCAAAGGCACAGGCCCCATTCCAAGCTCCAAGAAATGCTTGGAGAAGGCGAGCGCTCCAACCATCTCACCACGCGGCGCCCTTCGAAAACAACTCGCAGGTGGGCTGGTCCGTTAAGGACCTGGACATCATCGAGGCCAACGAGGCCTTCGCGGCGCAAGCGTTGGCCGTGAACAAGGCCAGAAAGAGTTCCTGACTGGCTGATTGGCTGTGGAGCTGTCCTGATCGGAGGAGATGGGATGGGACACATCCAAAGTCAACGTCAATGGCGGTGCCCCTTGGCTGCCTTGGCTGCCTTGGCTGCTTTGCAGCTCCATTGCTATTGCTTTGGTCTTACGACTAATGCCCCAAACCTGGTCTAGGCAATTGCCATCGGCCACCCCATCGGAGCGTCGGGCTGCCGCATCGCTGCAACTCGCTGCCAAGACATTTTGTCCATGGCTTTGGGATTTCTGCTTGTTCAGCCTAGGTGGACCTGATTCACGAAATGAGACGCACCAACAAGCGTCGCGGCCTTGCGACGCTTTGCATCGGTGGTGGCCAAGGTGCGAATATAGCTCGTCGAATTGGCAGCACGATGCAGTGAAGCGCAGGCACCTGAGGAAGAACATGGTTTCAGTTTTCGCGAGGAGTGGCGATGTGCTTCGAGCGTCTCATTGCCAGCAAACTTTGAGCAGCCCCAGGCCTTCTGTGCTTGCAGCTCAACTTTCCATGAAGTGTACAGTCCGATGTAGCATGCCCGACCGCCTTCTGGGTTGGACGGCTCGGGGAGCCCTCCGACATGTCGTAGAAGTAGCTGCTGCGCAATGCCCAAATTCACCACTCACATTGCATGCGATCGCATCATGGGCAGTTACCGGCAGCAATTTGCAGGGCTTCGCACTGTAGGGCTTTATTTGGATTCATGTTTGGTAACGTTGACTTCGCATGTGTGAACATCACAGACCCCAGCATGGAAGAAAGAACGCAGAACAGAGGAGGAATGAAGCAACATGAACTGCAGCTTCGGCCTTCAAGATGTCTCGATGTCCGGAAAAGCATGTTCTCAACAGAGAAGCATGGGCTTCTGCACGAGTTTTGTCATTGTCCTAGACTGCGGCCGGAGGTCCTCTTCCGCGTTTGCGGCATCATCGCGAATCTGAAAGCCCAGGATTACGCGCATGAGATTAGCTCGGGATTTGTTTTAATCTGCAGTGCCACGGAGTAGGAAATTGCAGGTGCATGAAGTATGCGGGATAATGCCAAGGCTGTTGCAGCACTACGCTCGGGCATGAAGTACACATAAGTACACCTGCATCTGCAGCTTCCAGTCGAAATGACGTTCAGAGCAGGCAGATTCACTGTCGCGTGTTCCGCTCCGATGCTTGTGCCGCGTCTCGGTGTGAGTCTTCTTCTGGTCAGGCCCAGACACTGTAGCTCTGAAGAAGCACGCACCGAGATGGCTGAGCCAGTGTGTTTCGCATTGGCGAAGACACGTTTCCACTGACAGCCTCGGGTGCTCGAAAGGGCCTCGGAAGAGAGTGATGGGTCGGAGGTAGAGTGGTTTCTGTTTTGTCAGGCTGTCCTCCACTGCAGCTCTCCGTTCCTCCTGCGTGTGGGATTTTGCTAAGGAGGCAGAAAAGACCATCCAGAGCCGGAGGCCGCAGCAGACCACAAGCTACAGACACTGTTGCCCTGAGGCTCGGAAGCCCCGGAAACGAGCCAGGAGGCCGGGTTTGCCGACGCTTCCTCATGCCTGTAGCCAGTGCACCACCCGAGGTCCCTCTCGAGTCTTGGGACCGCCTGCAGGCCACGAGGGCAGCTCGAAAGCACGACAGACTTGCTGAAAACGCCGAGCAGGCGGTGGAGAGCGAGGTGACGCGCCTCGGGGAAGAGCTCCGGCGCGTGGAGGCCGTCGCAGCTCCTGCAAACACTCCTGAAGAACGGGCACGGTACATGGTAGGCGTCGAGGTCGAGTGTTCGGATAGCACCAGAGTCAGAAGCGCAAGAGTAGCAGGGACACAACTGCATCACGCACGATGCACTCACGGCCTGTGTTAGGAGGAGCAGCAGCATGCAGCTCGCCAGCGAGGCGACCTGCAGCAGGCGCAGACGCAAAGCGCATGTGGCATCGAGCAGAGCCTTTCGGCGAATCCGAGTTTACTCATGGCATCGGCGACGAAGATGCCGCCCGAAAGCTAACGGAATGCTGAAATGAGTGCGAGGCGGATAAGCTCCTGATGGCTCGACTGCATCGGCCCTAGTCACTCTAGGGCTCACAGGTTCGAAGCGTCAGTGCAAGAGTGGCTGCATGTAACGGTCTTGAGAAGTTGCTTAGGTCCACGCTGGAAGGTGACAAAGCTCACACCGGCGTCCAAGTGCAGAATTTGCATGCACTCATTTCAGCCAACGGCTTGGTCGTTCAGATTCGATCAGCTATGCAGTGATTGGGCCTGCATCAGAGGGCTTTCTCAAGGTGCTCCGCGAAGGCTTTAAACTGATGCCAGCGATGAGTCCTTATGTGTGCCGAGGCCCTCGACAGAGGGGCCCGGAACCTCAGCCTTCCGGCAGCCGAGGCTATGTTTCCCCTCGTGACAGCCGAGGCGCGTGGCCTTTCCGAGGACCTGACCTGTGTGGTGGAGGAGGTGGAACTGAGGCGCCTCGTGCTGCTTGTGGATGATGTTGATGACTCAGCATGCTGTTCGACACCAGGCTTGCCAAGATCGGCCAGGAGCTCTCCAGCCAGAGGTGTGCACTGCAGCAGGCCTTTCCCGTCTTTGAAGTTGCAATCTGCGCATGCATGCAGTGCTCGGGCAAAACAAGTCGACAAACTGGACAATCGCAATAGCTTTGTCTGCTGGCAAAGCCCTCGCGAAGCTGCCTGCGCTGTTGTGATTATGTTATGCCATGCTGCAGATGACTTATTCTACGCAAGCTTCGCCGTCTTTGCCAGTGCCCTCGTCTGCAGAGGGCAGGGTGGAGGTGGAGTGAGTGCCCGATTCAGAGGCGGAGCTGAAACACCAGCCGCATGCGATAAATCGCTGGAATGTCCTTGCAGCCTAGGGATGTGCAATTGTTTCGTTTCGAGCTGGCATTCAAGAGAGGATGGAGAGATTCTGAGAGACTCTTCGAGGTGTCAGCTGCAGTTGAGAGACTCTGCAGTTCCAATCCCAGGAGACGATCGTAGAACTAGCTCAGTTGCAGGGTTTTTTTTTTGCCTTGAAGGCAAACAGAGGCCGGTTTTCAGGTCCAGGTTAAGGTCTGCAATGTCTCGAGAGGATGCAGCGATCTGAAGCCTTGAACTTAGTTGCAGCGTGGATATGCGATTCGCTGCGATAATAACTTTGGGTATGTGAGTGGCTGCGGGCGAGGCCACACGACTTTGCCAAAGCCTTCGTGCCTGGAGGGCTGCGGTGTGTCCGGGATCCTCAGCGTTTCGAGCGTTGAGAGCAGCCATGTCGGCACAGTGCGAGCTGCTAGAGTGTCGGATTGTCACGCTGCCGTGAGGTTCCTCGGAGAGGCCTGCAGTCGTGTAGACTTGCCTCAGTTCGCTGTCCACATCGTCCTTGTAAAGAGCATGCATAGGCATAGGTCGCTTTTTTTCGCGTTGCAAATGCCAGGCCAAGGCTTGCTGCTTCGGACGCTGCCATGCCGATAATTGAGTTTGGGCCCCTCAAATTCTAAATCAAAGCACCAAGAGCGGTGACTCGGTAACTTGCCGCAGGCAGCACTTGCAGCAACGGTTTGAGTGGCTCGAACAACGGGCCCTGCTCAGCGCTCGCTGCGAGGCATCCGCTCTCTGCTCGTCACTCTTGTCAGACTGTCAGATTTAAAAATAGAACTCGCATGACCAGCTGGATTTTGCAATTTCGTGGCTGCGCTCAGCCACAAGTTCATTTCATGGCGCAAGCTTCTAGTAAGGATGCAGGGTTTGGTGCTTTGTTCCTTGCTTTTTTTGCTCGGGGAGAGTCCTGACAGCTAGGTTTAACTCGTTCCTGCGATCCCACGGTCGGATGTCGGAATGCAACAAGGAAGGACACCAAGACAAGGATGTCCCAACCCTAAACCTGCTTCTGCATGTGCTATAACACGCCGGACTTCGGTGCTGCTGAGGAGCACATCTGTGAAGAGTGCGATATTTCTGTGCTTTCAATGCGGCGAATCGCATAACTTGCGCTACCTTGTACTCCGGAATGCTAGCGCTGTCAGTCACGTTACGATTTTGCTTCCCAAGTCTGAACATACCTGTGCTTCCCTTCTGGACGCTCAATTGCTACTGGTTGCAATGCTGCCTTAGAGTTCGAAACGACACAGATGCCGTAATTAGAGAAACTATACTTCAGAGTTCTAAAAGGTCAATTTGTTTTTGCAGAAGTTCGAGCCATCAGCCCACGTGTTTTTTTGGCAGCACGTTCACAGTTGCCAGGTGCTGCGCCAAAGAGAGGAACTTTGCCTTGCGGTTGGAACCGAGCTACACGAGGCGGCAATCGGGGATCTTAACACGCACTTACATTGATCAACGCGAATGGATCGGCGGATGGCAGTGTTTGTTCCATCGTTTGAAGCTTTGTACGGTTGAGCAGCAAGGGTTCCATTGATACGCGGATGCTTGCGAGACATCTTCAGGCAAAAAGAGGTCCAAGCACCGTTTTGGCAAGTACAGTTCATAGGATGCAGTCGGATTGATCTCATTGTGCTGGTTGAAGGCAAGCGGGCCTCAGTATTTGCCGTGAGGCAAACCACGCCCACTTCCAGATCGATGAGGCGAAGGCCATCGGCAAAATCTGGCAAGAATTGCGGTTCCTCGAAAGGCCATGACTTGAAAAGTCAAGGTGATGTAAATGAGTTACTGATTCCTCTCGCTTACCTCGATCGCGAGCTTCACCTCAGAGCCAGCAGGTGCTCAAACTGTCCGAGGGCCTCAGCGAAGTGCAGCAGAGGGTCGAGGACGTAGAGGCGCGGTTTGCTTTCGGAAGCCTTGGTGGGAGCGATCCGGCGTTGGACAGCCAGCGAGAACTCAGTCCCGTGAGACCACAGCAGCTCGACATAGAAGCCTAGGAGGCAAACATCCGAGGGCGTTGTTTTCGGGCACATGCACCCTGCATGGAAAGTGAGAAGGAAGGAAGAAGGGAAGAAGCAAGAAAGGAAGGAAGGAATAAAGGAAGGACGGAAGAAAGGAAAAGGAATAAAGGAAGGAAGGCAGCAAGGAAGGAAGGAATGAAGCAAGCTATTGATGATCCAAGCTGTGGGGTTTGTTTTGCAGCAAGCTGTTGGTGATTTCCCTTACGCAGGGTACGCTCTCGCAGCTATCGGATCTTGAAGTCTGGAAGGTTGCAGATGGCGGCAAATATCGGCAAATTAATGCAAGCTTCGAACTTACTGGGTCTTTTGGTGCACAGGCATCTTTGCCGCAGCTGGTGAGCAAAGTCAGCGAATTAGGCCCGGGCTTGTGTGAAAGGGCAGGGTACTGGCCCTGTAACTTTTGACGTCTGTGGTGCATAGCGGAATTCCTCAGTCTGGCAGAGTCTGGCATGTCTTCTTCATGACCGCACATGGGCCTATTGAATGCAGCCAGCGCTCCAAACGGCTGAATTGCGACACCTCAAAGCCAACCCATGTTCAGGCCACTCTCGGCCGGCAAGGGCGGACAAGGCTGGATTTGATCTGCACCTTCGATAAGATCTGGGCACAATTTACCCACGGCATCCGCGGCTGCGTTGCTGCTTTTGTGCAACACTGCTGGGCTTTGAGAGAGGCGAGTTCCGATAATGCTGTTGGTTTTGTCTTGCTTTTGCACGTGAAGAGCCGGTGCCAAGTCAGTAGCATGCGTCTTTTCGTGAAGTATCACGTGTGCATCGTCACTACCTTGGCCTGCAATGTTGAGTCTGACCTCGCTTGACTCTGATTCTTGGGTTGCAGGCTTTTGGCCAAGCCCCCGAGTCCTTGAGTGCGGTGCGAGCAGACGTGGGCGCTGTTGCACGCAGTGTTGCCCAGTTGGACGAGGCAGGTGCGAATTTTGGCTCGAGGTACTTTGGGAAGATGCTTCCAAATCCTCACATCTAGCAGTCTAGCCTTCAATAAGCTCTTGGCAAATGCAGGTCTTCAGGGAAGCACTTGAGCTCAACGACATCCGCGACTCGAAGGTGGAGGAGCTTCGCCAGGCCAAGGGATTCGGCATCAAACAAATATCTTACTTCAGCTCTGGACAAAGGTACTCAGCGAAGTGGCAGAGACCTCCGCGTCACCCGAAGATGTGGTGGCCAGGCACGCCGTGCAGGCAAGGTGTGATGGTTGCGCCTTTCCGGTTCGCCGTCATTGAGAACTGATGTGTGTTTCAACTGCTAGGGAGCTTCCTCAAGAACCCCGTGATCGTTCCCCTAACTGCTAGATACTGCGAGCGTCCGCGAGCATGTTATTTCAATTTGTTCTTGCTGCGGTATCTGCTCTTCAGACTCACTCTTGGCACTGGCAGGTGGTTTGGCAGAGTGTTGAGGAACTTCAAGAGGCCGCACTGGAAACCCAGACGGCACTGCAGACGCGAGCTGGGCATGCAGGCCCTCCGGGAAGAGAGCCAGGCGTCCAAAGCAGACGTGGCCAAAGATCTCCGGACTGTGAGGGAAGACCTGAAGCTTCTCAAGGCTGTGGCAGAATGAGCCGGATCATGTCTACAGCGTGCAGCAAGCTTGACAGGAGCAGGCACCACATCAACTCAGATTGTCCAGAACCGTCGAGGAGTTGCAGAAGGTGGAACGAGTACGTAGTGCCGTGACATTTCCGTTGTGGCGATGCCAGTTGGCACCAGAATTCTACGCGTTCCGTTACCTAGATGTGTGCCCTGGCCGATGCAAAGCCTGTTCCGCATCGGCTTGCACGAGTTCGGGATATAGGTTAACAAGCAAGCATACATACGCACACACACACACACATAGGTGCTTGCAAGAAGGACCCTTGGTTCTGTCTTGCATCCCCAGTCCCTTTCTCGGCATGCTGGTAGTTGCCGTTGGCGCGAGATACTGTTTGTTTCCCAAACACCACTCTGGGGTTTGATGAAGAGGGAAGAAGGATTAGATTTCTGCGTACGCCAGGACAATGGCTGCTGCAGCGCCGTTTGACTTGCACAACTTAAAACGTTGCCGTATGGTATGCAAATTGCGCTAATCACGTTGTTACTGGAAAAGTCCGGAGCCAAATGTGATGTCGATTCGGAGACTTTAGGCGTCAATAGCGGCCCCTGATTAATTTCAGTAGTGTTCCTGGAAACGAATTCGGACACTTGCCTCCGCAACATGCTCCACTGCTTATCCGGCTTAAACCGTTTTCTCGACCCAAGACGTTTATTGTCTAGATTAGTTCAAAGTGCGGTCAGGGTGTGTGGGAGTGTGTGCGTTGGAAGGCTTCAGCCGATTGAGTTTACTTGCATGGGTTCACTCCTCGGCTGTGCAGTCCCTTCGGAAAGGAACACAGACAATGCATACAGCTATAAGCAAATTAGTGAACGAATGTGGTCATAAATACACATGACAGATTCCGAGCCTCGATTCCGGTGACGGTCCTGCTAGGACGGGAGATTTGTCGTATAACATGCCTTCTGAAATCCATATCGCAGGCACTCCCTACCAAGATTTCGAAAGATCCTTTCTGACCCACGCTAGAAGTCACATACCGTATTCAACCAGCTACTCAGCTTTCCTCGCTGCACGTTCCACTGTACTGTGCAACAATGCACGTCCTAGTGCCTCGAAGCTTGGAAGAGTGTGTATGCGCAGGCTGTGACGGACTTGAAGGTGGTTGAACAAGAAAGCTCCAAAGCTTCCACGGATGTCAACGACCTCCGCCACAGCTTGGCTGAATTGCAGGAGGTAGGGGACCTGGATGGAGTGGCAGGGGCCAGGTCTTTTGTTGGACTCATGCAGTTACATGCGAGCACGACATGTCAAGGCATTCAGAGAAGCGGAGCAGAAGGCTGCAGCAGAAGCTCATTGCCATGTCCAAGAACTCAGCGAGGTCCGAACGCGACCGTGAGCAAGATGTGGCATGCAAGTCTTGTCAAGTTGCAGCCGCTTTTCTCATGACCACGGTTGGTAGATACTAGTACGGTACTAGTGCCTCGAAGCTTGGAAGAGTGTGTATGCGCAGGCTGTGACGGACTTGA
>CAJNDV010016002.1:148705-178031 GCA_905221635.1 Symbiodinium sp. CCMP2456 | reverse complement strand
ATATAGAAATATATATATATATATTAATCGATATATAAAGAGAAAAATAATAGATATCGATATATGATAATATATATAATTATCGAAATATAAATATTATGATATAGAATAATTTATTATATATAATATTTAATTATATATATACAAATTGAATATATAATATAAAAATATTTCAATATCTATAGAAAGATAAGATTATCAAATATATTAATAAAATTAAGAATAGGAAAATCAATATTGAATTTAACTAAAGAGAAAAGATAATTCAAATAATAAAAATATAATCAATAAATATTTATTTTAACCATTATTTCTTGATATCTTTTCAATAGGGTCAAAAAAATTTTTGGAAACTATTTTTTAATTATTTCTGAAAAATTTTATTGAAAATAATTTGCGGCGGCGATAGCGCCGCCGCCATAAAATAATTTTCTATTCGAATTTATTGATTTCTTTTTTTCTTATTTATTATATTCATATCTCATTCCTTATATCTGATTATTTTTATTTCTCTTGCTTTTTATTAGAAAAGCTTAGAGCGCCACTGCGAGGTTTTCCAATTTTTTGCGAATTTTTGGTAAATTTATTAGATTTTTATAAAGAAAAATATATTCTCTTCAAATCATAGAAAGTAGGAAGGAATAACGAGCTAGATCGATAGATAGAAGAAGATAGCTAGGGAAATTTAGATTTAGGAGGCTATAAAGAATAAGAGAAATGAGAGAATCCAGATAGGTATATAGAGAGGAGGATAGAAAGAGAAATTTAGATTTATGAGGTCATAAAGAAGAGAGAGCCAAATAGAAAGAGAGATTTAGATTTAGGAGATTATAAAGAGGGAGGCGAGAATAGAGAATCAGATACGTAGCTAAAAAAAAAAAGATAGTTAAAGAGATTTAGATTTAGGAGATTATAAAGAAAGAAAAGAGAATAGAGAGCCAGATAGGCATAAAGAAAAATTTAGATAGAGAGATTTAGATTTAGGGAGATATAAAGAGGAAAAGAAAAGAGAATTAGATAGATAGATAGGAATATAAATAAGGAGATTTAGATTTAGAGGAAGATAAATAGAAACTTAGAAAAACAGATAGGAAAGCAGATAAATAAAGATATGAAATGAAGAAATATATATGATGATAAAGATAAAGAGAAATAAAATTCAAAAGAAAATTAAATAGAGCAATGAATTAAATAAATAAAAGAATATCTATTTATTTCTATCGCTTTTATTTTCTGCTTATATATTCAATATTGGAAATAACTACTTATTCAAATAATACACTTATTTTTTTTATAGATATGATAATATAATTATATATAAATCTATTTCTTTTAATTACGATGAAATATAAATAAAAAAATCTTTATGACTCGACTTGCCGATAAATTTATATTAATTTTGATATTTTTATAATAATTGGGCATTATAGAATGAAACTCGAGAATTTCGGATAAAATCGCTATATTTCGGAGCGTAAATTCATTTCATAATAATCAAAATGACTTATTCATTTATTTCTTATATTTATATATTCTTAGGGTTTAGGGTTTATAGAAATTATTAAGAGTTTGGGAATTATTTCTGAAAATATTTTTTTGAAAATATTTTCTTTAAAATATATATATATATATTTTTTTTATTATATTTTTATTATAATTTCTAAATCTAAAATTCTAATAGAATTGAAAATATATTCAATATGATATCTAAATTTTATTTTTTATAGATTTATCCAAAAAATTCAATAGCTATTGCCACGAGATTTCCTTATATCTGAAAGCTTGGACCTAAATAAATTTTCGAATATATCAATTATATGAGACCAGCCTGAAGAATATCTTAAAAAAGAAACGCCTCAAACAACCAAGATTTAAGAATTTGGTACCATTCTCGTCATTAGAGGCATCAATATTTCTAGAGACCATATTGAATTGAATCTATCAGATTCATCAATTTATCAACAGAAAATTTATACGAAAGGCGTCCCCATCTATAAGCAAGAATCTATCAATAGGTTTGGATTGATGGAAACGGAATAGAGTAGGGGTTGGGAAACAGTTGTAATATAGCCTCATGGGGAAGACGGCTTGTTGCAGGATGGGGCCATGTCGCCTAACTCGATGTTCGGGAGAAAATACTTTGCCCAAATGACTGGGCATTCACATACGAAATCCATCGCACCCCCCTTGACCACGAGGACTGAATCTCGTCTCGGGTGGAAGATAGTGTATTGCAGGCAAGTCTCCTTGTACTTGTCATCATCGAGAATGTTGACGATCTCTTTCCGAATCGCGTCCCAATTCGGCCCGTCGTCGCACCTTAATTTCGACGAGCACGTCACAAGTCCGGGACTGATGCACTCTGCCGCATGGTCTTTGAGAAAACCATAGGTCTTGACATCCAGTGGAACAGGCCGAGAGACCCGACGGGTTGCACCCAGCTTTTGGCGGTGAGAGCACCGGCTCCGACGGCCCCGGCACTCAATGCCAGCGCAGCCCTGCTTGGCACCTGGAGTTCAAACTCTCCAAGCGAAGCAACATGTGCAAAGCCGCCACAAAGACCTTCGCTTGTAGCTTCGCGAAGCGGGACAAAGCCAGATAGCCTGCCACCACCGCATGCGAACTCCCTACTCGTTTCAGGGCAGGGTTTACCGGGCCGGAGCTTGACAAGGTATGCCAGGTATGACTTGTGCGCAAACATATCTCTTGTTTAATGCCACCTTTCTGCTTGGATTGTTGCACCTGTGCGCTGTGGAGTCGCGCAGGCCTTGGGACCGAGAGTGCAGAGGGGATTTCACACACATCCCAAAAACATCAGGAAACCAAACCATAGAACCTAAAGGTGCATTCTCGAGCTGTTGATATGACGCACCGATAATGCGATCACTGTTTCACATCGTCCGATACGACCAAAACAACGGCCCCGGCTATCCGCCGGCGGCTGGGCAATAACGAGCCATGTCAGCCGGCGTCCGGGGCAAGAAGCTTCATTATCGGGTCTGTCGTCGCGCGCGCACGTATACGGAGTTTACGCGTGTGTGTGTGTGTGTGTGTGATTGTGTGATTGTGTGTGTGTGTGAAGCACAGCATATCGCGCAAAAGAATCTTGCCATTCTGGATGGGTGCACTCGTGCACTGAGGATGTCGGGGAATGGAACCTTGGCGCACCGACTGAAAATAGTGTCGTCGACAGGCTGCCGGTGACAGCACTTGGTTTGCATTTTGGGCATGGAGTTGGGTTACTAACCTTTAGTTAACCTCCTTTTCCGAGCTCAAGCCAGTGGCTATGTCAGACACAACTGATTGAATTTTGCGTTCTGTAGCGACCGCTACGACCCCATCGCGATTCCAGGAGAGGCATCTGCTTTATGTTCTTAACCGCTTGCCAGTCCAGCTCGCCACAACTTGAAGGCGTGCAGTGTAGAACAAAGCTTGGGTTAATGTGGGTGCGCGACTTGACACACCCGCCGTGCCACATGAAGGAAGACTGTGTGCCCACCGATTTTAGGTCTTTTCCTTCAGTGAGCGATGAAGAAGGATGGACCAAGCTCCCTAAAAAAACGCGCGGGCCAGGGGCCCCGCAAAAAACCTTCGCGTGAATAAGTCTTGTTAACGCAGCAACAGCTGGACTTATCGCAGAAAGTTTTTGCAAACGAGAACTCCTTCAAGCTCATGGTGGCCAGCTTTCGTGACAACTTCTCTTTTTTACAAAATGCGGATGAACAGGCTGTCCGGCTGAGGTCGAGCCAATCTGATTGTCCCGTTTTGCAAAAGCTTCTAGGGCTAGAGCGTTCAGGTTTCGAAAGGAACTGCCGAAAGTATGAGGTTCTCGCGTCCACTGCATAGAACCTGTGATTTGTTGCCAACGGCCAACGGGCTTGCTTCAATTCCTGTCATGTTTTCAACGTGCCACTTGAAGAAGGCAAAGTTACGAGGATGCGTCGGAAGTTTTGCACCGGTGAAGCGATAACACACCACGGACTCTCTTCTCTCCAGGCGGCGCTAGTCTGTGCAATTTCGGCGAATAAATAGCTACAAGCACTCATCTACACAATGGCAGACATCAAGTGCACATCAGCCTGGGCGCATCGCACGTGCGAACATGGTGCGAGAGAGGCTTGGCTTGCAAAGGGCTGGGCTCACTGGAAACAGCTGCGGCTCACCAAGGGCCGAACGAAGTGAGGCCAGTTTACTGATTCGGACAAGATTTCCCCCACAAGTGCCGCCAAGCGTGGAATCGAAATATGAAAGTTGCGGCAATGAAGCTCAAGCAGTACTTATTTGCAGTCTAGACTCTAGACTATGACTGTGGCATGTCGGAGAAGTCTGGACGTCAGGCTGAATCATCTGACTCCCCGCCCTGCTGGCTCTATCGGGGACACCTTCAAACTTCCGAAACAAAGGTGCTCCATCGTTGCCCCTCTAGCTTGTGGCGTGGCAAATTTGGCAACCTGACCTTGCAGGTCCTTCATACTGAAACAAATTTATGGTTGTATGGATGACGGCAGGGATCAATTTCTCTTAGTCTTGTCTGCTGTGTTTGGGAGAAGGGAACATGAGCTCACGGCGCTCGCCCGGGGCACCCGAAAGACCGCGTCCACTGCTTGCAGCGCTGTTTTCGGAGGAGATCTGTGCTGGCTGTGTCTGTGCAGCGCTGTGGCTGTATGGATACTTGAAATTGATCGGCTAATTCCGGGATTCTCCGGCAGGCTCGGGCCGCACAGCGCAGGGCGAGGCATGTCCGACGCGGCCGCATACGCCTTGGAAGCGAAAGAAGCTAGAGAAATGCAGCAAGACGTCAAGACTCGCGAACTTGAAGCCGGCGACTCAAAATCTTCATCTCTCCAAGTTAGAAGAGGCCAAACTTCTTGGTCTCCCCGTGGCCCAACCTCGACAAGGGCTCACAACCCAGTCAAAAGCTTGCAGACTGCAAGTGTCAGCCATCTCAAGCCCCGGGCCCAAAGAGCTTTCCAACCACCTGTGCGAAGTCCTTCTGGAAGCGTGCATCATCCTTCGAGGAACGGCAAAGTGAATGATCCTCCTGGGCGTCCGGCATGCCTCCTTCTGCCCGTTTCTCAAGCTATCGGCTCGCCTTTGCGTAGATTTCGACGTATTTCCGAAACTCGCGGTCCTCCGCTGAGTCGCATTGCGAGGCAAAGAGCGGAGCTTCTTTTTTGAAACAATGGACGTGGTGAATGCTAGCACACATCCACTTTTTGTCGTATGCCATCGTATGCATTCCGGGAGGGCCGCAAAATGCTGTCCTGAATGAGCACTATGTCAGATGGGAGCATCATCAAATCACCTGGCCAGAATTCAGATATGAAAGCTGCTGGCCCGCTCGCCGTGCTTCTCATGGCAATCTTACGATTGCTGTCGAACTGACCACGCCTGTTGGATCTTCGAACTGCAATGGGCCTTTCCACGGTCGTCCCTTGTGAGTGGTCTTAACTGTCCTCGGATTGCAGTGAGCCCTTTGCGTGATATCTGCTCGAGGTCAAAACCCTTTTCAATCAGTTCTTCAGGAAGACGGCGAAGCATCAGGAAGTGGTAGGTGCGATGCTTTTAAATGCACGCAGGCCGAAGCACCAGGCATTCTCCAGTAGCTCGCGGAAGTACTCGTTGCCTCGTATCTGAAAGGCTCTGCCACTACCGCTCTTTAGCGGAAAATGACGCTCTGGTGATCGAAGCATTGCGCAGTCACTGAGGAAACTAGAACGAACTGAAATCCGCCCACCGAACCCTCAGCACCGGCACCACACCCACCCCCAGCACACGTCTCTAACTTTCTGAAACGGATCTGTTTCCAAGTTACGGCTTTGAGTTGGGCTTCGTTGGGCTTTGCTTGAAAGGAAACGGAGCCCTTGACAAAGTTTCACCAATCTCGAAGACAGCAGAGGCCTCTGAAACTTCATGACGTTTATGTTAACACAGATTTTCGGGACATGGCTTGGCCCAAGCACTGACAGTGGTGGGTGCGCGTGTCCACGGTCCCCAGTAGCCGCTGCGATCTGTGTGGCAGGCGCCCAAGCCATGGGCACCGCTCAAAGCCACGATCTCCTGACATTGGCTCTGCGACTTCTAGGCGCGAGTATCGTGACGCAGGTGGCCACGGAACGAAGTCCGTGGTGTCTGCACATGTCAGCGACTGGCGGAACATGCCGACACATGCAACCACTCGCACCGGCAAACTAGCGGTAATCAGCAGCACAGCCTGAAAACAATTAGACCGGCGAAGACCCCACATAGCTCTGGAAGCGTCAAAATGGACATAAATAGTTGTCAAAGGTCTTAGCCGGGACTGTCAACCAGTTGGTTATTCTTTGTTGCCCCCAGATAGTTTGGCGTGCGCAACGCTGTTGCAGGTTCAAGCTTGCCAATCTGCGAAAGGCCATGTCTGGGCTCACTCTTCTTCACAATTGCAGCTTATGGCGCAATCTAAACGCCACTCGGCCTTTCCATTCTTTCGGGTGACTGGGCAGGGTGCTTGAGAATGTCGAGAAATTCCTATCCCTGATAGTGACCGTCGATCTTTGATCGTACATCTTGTATGTCAGTTCTTCGCCAGTCAATCGGGACATTTGTGCTGGCAAAGTCTTGGTGGCTTCGATTCGAGGATCGAACGTTTCCTAAGTTACAAAGTTTCTTTTTTCTGTCTGGACGTGCCGGATCAATTTCAGCTTTCCCAGGCGTCATACAAGTAACCATGAGCAGTTTTTATGGCCTGTGTCGCAGCAATCAGGGCACCAATCTACTGAAGATACTCAGACGAGCTTTCATGCAAATCCGACACGCGCGACAAACAAACCAGCAATGCACCAAGCTTGCTGCCAATCCCGCCGCATCAACAAGGGCATGCGGAATAACAGCCGGTGTCAGGTACACCAATGTACCCTGTCGCACAATCGGAGAATGGTTTCCAATCGAGTCAATCAAGGCAAGATTTTTGCGGGCCCCTACGGTCCAAAATTCCTGCAGCAGCAATCTGCAACACTGACCAGTGGAAGCGGCGTCCCAATGCACACGTAGAGCTGCACACTCATGGAACGACCATTGCTGCATAACTGCTCAATCTTCCTACCTTACATATCCAATGTCTTCCAGACAAACTTCGCAATGAAGGCGCCCTCTCACTCAAGTGCAGCGCAGGATGTTCTGGTGCAAACCATTCCGGTCCACAGTTTGCACAAACTCCGCTGTCGAACAGTATCCACGACTTATCGGCCAATCAAGCTTTCAATCAAGCTGTCATCAAACTTCACAGGATCAATCTCTGGCAATTTCTGCGGAGGAACCGAAGGCACTCCGGCACTCAATGCGCCGATCAAAGGCATGCTTCATGCATGGAAAAGATTTGGCATTATCCCAGGCTTCGCACCTCGGACGCTCGATCGGGACGCAAACGGTCTGCGCAATGTTCCCCAATCTCAAAGCCATTCTGTGTCACCGTTTCGAATATTGTCGAACAATGGCCCACGTGGCACCATCAGTATCCATCAGTGATCTGTGCCAGCATGCACACCAATTGTCGTGAGGAGAACAATAATAATTGATGTTTTTTGCTCCAGTCTGTTGCGCGTCGAAGGCATCACGTCATCAGCGGCCGCTCTCTGGGAACCTTCGACAACATCCAACATTCGCTTCGCAAGGGGCTCGGATTGTGCACATGCGGCTCTTCTACCATGCGGAATTCAACGATTTGTGGGTCAACAAGCGCCATTCGATCAGCCCAGCTCCTCGCAGTGTGGCATTGCGGTACCACTCCACCATTTCGTCCAAGCAGACGACACGACGTCATTCTGCAAAATCATGCTGACGACTACTCCTCATTTGGATGCTGATATGACTGACATGGTCAGTCAACTGATGGTGAATAACGTAGTTGTCAAGCTTGAACCGCTGATTGACATTGTTCTGCACCCATGTCCCCGTCGCGACGGTCACTTCTCGACTGCACCCAATGGGCGAGGCACGCGACATTCTCTTGCCCGTTTCCTCACAAGCACTCCTTGCACTGCCACTGCAGTGACTTCCGCAAGGCACTCATCACACACCCATCCATAACATCCTCCTTGGCATAAGGCTCTTGCATTCCTCATGCCAGCTACCTTTGGTCAGGAAGCTTCGCTCGGCCTTAATTAACGAGCACTACCAGCCAGTCTCACTCTTACACTCCTTGAGAAAAGTTTGGAACACCCAAAGTTCCAACGATGACATCCTCAATCTCAGGGAGCTCATTGACTCATTCGAGTGCCCATCGGATCTTTGGCTAGTTTTGGTTTTGAAGCCGGAAATCAATCTCCAAAACTGGCGCGAAAAACAAATAAGTTTGGTTGATGTTCCTGTGGTAGTTTGGGTTGGTCCAGAGGTGTCTTTTGGACCCGGCGTGTGCACTTGTTGCTGGCCTCGGCGAGCTAATTTATCCCCAAAACTCGCCCATCAAATCAACTAAATGTGGTTGATTACTCTGCAGTAATTTGGGCTGATCCAGGAGATTTTTTTGGGACCCGACTTGCGCACTGTTCCTGACGTTTGCTAGCTTTCGAGCCGCAAATCAGTCCCCAAAACTCGCCCGGAGCCCCACCTACACGGCTCTCCCCACCTGTAAACCGCCTGCATGCTGCTGCTGCTGCGGCGGCGGCGGACACAGCGCGCCTACCTGCATGCCGCCTGCATGCTGCTGCACCCCCTGCAGTGGTGGTGGACTCAGCACGGCCCCTTATTTAGCTTAGAACCCTTGCTAGCTCAAGCTATTTGGGGAAAAAGGCCGCAGCTCCAGAACGGGAGATGGGGGACCCTGACGGATGGAGCGACTCGGCGTCAGGGTGCACACCAGTTTATGCGGGTTGTTAGTGATTGTTGGTGGAGACACCAGCGCGGATACAGCATGCCATACCCGGCTGCACGCAGCAGAAAGCTGCATGCAATCCAGACTACTTACCGCACTATCAGCGGATGTCCTGGTCGTTGAAGCCCATTCCTCAGTGCATAGTCTACTCGCCACATTACATGAAGAGGTCTATGCAGCGGCTTTACAAGACCAGAACAGCTGGCAACTAGGCATCTGGGGTAGAAGGCCTTCATCCTAGATATTCACACTGCCTCCAGAAAGGTGCCAGCTATGCTCCATTGTTCGAAGCTCTACTCAACATATTTGCGCTAACTCTGAGAAGGGCCGAGGCAAGTATTTCCCCACGCAGCCACGCACCTCTGCCGTTTTGGACAAGGCTCGGTTGAAGATCAGCCTGAGGTGCGTTGCCGTCTTGTCAGGGCTGCCCATGTCTGCGCTGGGCAGGCGGCCATCCTCTGGCACAGCGCGAGAGAGAGGCACAGGGAGAGAGAGAGAGAGAGAGAAAAAAAAACAAAAAACGACCCGGAGATTTGCGCATCCACAAGCAGTGCTCCTTGCAAGTTGGGCCGTCCCAGGCAGGGCACTCCTTCGCAGTCTTGTCCTTCCGGCCGGGTGTGAAAGGCACCTCGAGCTGTGCGATGTTTTTTTTAAAGTCCAACTCGGACATGACAGACCCGGCACCCGACCAATGCCCAACCTTGCCTTCTCACCACCCATCTCTTCGATGGCAACGCAGGCTGCATAAATCCAGAGGTCCGCGTACGAGACCGACGGGAACTTCTTCTTCACCTTGGCTTCTCTCAAGATCTCAAGGTGTCCCGGATTGTCCCGGATTGTGACCGTGCATTATCCACCAACGTCTCGCCTCCATCAACCAGACGGGTCAAAATGGACAAGACTCAGTACCAAGCGCGCTACTTCCGAAGTAGCTATGACCCGGGCCGAGGGCTCGAGGAGTGGGTCATATCAACAAATGATACAACATGTGACAAGAGATATGGGGAAGATCGCAGGGAAGGGATCACAGTGAAGTAGTGGGAAGAGTGGACACTTCCCAACAGTCAGTCCTCGATGATCCGTAAACCTTCAAGACTGACTCTAAGTTGCAGCCACAGCTCAGGCTCCAGAAGATCTTGCGCCACCTTCAGCCCCGCATTGGCCCCCCAGCCGAGTTCCGGCTCAAAGCGCATGGTGGCCCCGCTCGACCTCTGAAAGGTCAGGAGAAAAACGCTACAGGCTGCCTCCCAGTTGATCTCGCGTCTTCGAGAACTCGCACAGGGATCAAGGTCGCTGATTCGAGTGGGCAGCAGGGCTCGGCCCTTCAACTTTCCTGCAAGGGTTTTCGTTTCCAGATTCCATCCCTTGAAAGGTTGGCCACTTGTGCTTCGCAGATACTTCCAATTTGTTAAAAAACGTTGAGTTTCCACCGTAGCCGAGCGCACAAACACTGCACAAGTCTCTGCGGGCAACGCCTGCCGTTGTTGCACACGGCCTCTTGTAGTAACATCCACAGTACATGGAACTACGACAGGCGAACACGCAGCTAGCAGAACCGAATACAGCAAGGGGCTAAACGAATCTGACAAATGTCTGGGAAGCTCGGAAGCGGCAGGAATCTGCAGAAAACTGAAGTGTGTCTGCTTCAACTAGGTGCCGGGCCCGCCAGTTTTCGTTTGCTTGCAGTAGGTGCCGGCGGAGTGCCAGGCCAGTCGAATCAGCAATGGTCCTGGTGTCGCACCCTCGTAGGACGAGTCCTGAGCATCTTTCCGCGTGCAAGATGCCCTTCATGAATGCAGAGGCAAGCAACAGCGGACGAGGGTAGCACGGAGATGCTCAGGGCGATGTTTCGTTGGGAACTTGAAGAATGTAAACTTTGGATCGCGTGCGAGACGGAAATCCGTGCATTCCACGCACTGTAGTCAAGATTTCTGGCGAAGAAATGGTCAAATCAAAAGCAAGCTTTGGAATGTAGGTGGTGCAAAGCGTTTGGCACTGCCAGACACGACCGAGGACACGGCGACAAATTTCTGGTGGCGGTTGGATAAGGAAACTCCGCACCGAGACTTGCGAGTATCGCAGTCCGACTGTTTGAAAGCCTTGAGAGGCGCTCTTGTTTTCGGCGCTTTCAGCCGACTCAATTGCCAATGCCAGTCCAGTCCTACTACAAGAGAAAACGAAGAATCGCCCAGTGCTTCAGCATTTGCTCACTTGGGCGACCTGAAGTCAACGCCGGCCTTGGCAGCTGAAGGGCTTTGGGCTTTGGCAGCTTAGCTCTCCCCTTGTTTGCTCTTTTATCGCTGGCTGCTGCGCCCATGTCAACTAAGGGTCCAGCATACGTTGCCAGCCCACCGAGCTCCTCTTCGATGCGCAAGAGCTGATTGTACCTCCGACGACTGAGACATACCCGTCTTTGTGTCGCGGATGTTACAAGTCTCCCGCGGGCACTCATGACTCATAACAATCTCAAGTCTCTCCTACGACAGCGTTGAACAGAATAGTTATGTAGGCAGAGACTGGGTTCGGTGCTTGGACAGGCGCTCGGATCGGCATGGTGCGCCAGTCTTGATCTGTCCAGTTCGGAGACCTGATTCAAGATACTGGTGCACCATGTGCATCTAGGGCACCTGGCAACACGACCTACGACGAGGTCTGCGATGAAGGAGTCCTGTTCTGCAGCGGTCAACAAAAAACTACATCAATGGGTAAGAACTGGTTTTTGGAAAGCCACCAGTCCTCAGTCTCGCCAGACCGATGCGACACCATGACGCCCCAACCAGCGTTCTGAGACATGGTAGCAGCCTGGACGAAAGGGCGGTTAAACAGGCCAGGGATGAAGCGGGGCCATTCCGAGCAGGCCTCGATAGCTTCGGTGATGGATCCAATCTGGTTAACCTGGCTGCAATGCCAACAGTAAAGCCATTCGCGCCTGCAAAGTCTCGATGGCAACCTTGAGGAGGAGGGCGTTGCAAGCCCCGACTTCCAGGGCCTCTGCAAGTTCGCTCTGGATACTTTGCACTTTAACCTCGACCTCGTCAGCGAAACGAAGAGCATGGCACCTTCTTGACGCGAGTTGGGTTCGTCACGAGGAGGTCGTCCCCGACGATCTGTACCCGCGGCCCGACCTGCTGAGTCGAGGTGCGACTGTGTGCATGCGCATGTCTCTGTCCGAACATCTGCAGGGTCAAGATGCAAGTGCGTGAAGGCACGCTTGCACATGCGCTTGTCTTCTAGACGTAAACAAAAACTTTGCACCAGGGCTTGCCGGCTCAAAGCAAAACGAGAGAGGCCTCCGACATGAAGTGCTTGTAGGCGTCCCAGTCATCTTGGTCGAACGGATCCTGATGGGTTGTCGAGCTGTTAGCAAACGCTTGGCAAATGCGTCGCTACTTCTTCAAGCCATCTGTACATGTCGCAATGTGCGAATATCCTCGATGGAGACGAAAGGGTACTTGTCGAGCCATGCCTTGTAGTAATCAGCCAGCTGTGGCGCAGTCTTCTTCATCTCCTCGCAGGAAAGTGTGCTGGTGAAGGTGTACCTGGCCTCTCTGCACACGAAGAAATGCGACTCACACAGCGCTGCAATCGCCATGTCAGGCGACGCCGAAACTCATGAGACCAAGCATCGGGTGGGCTGCTGGGGTTTTTGAAGTCCAAGTCATAGGTCTTGCCCTCGGCGCTGTAGAATTCAGACGCTGCCACGTCGGTGCCAATCTTGACCTTCGCGCTGTGGCCAGACTTCTCGATTGCCTCCATCAACACATCCAGGGCCTGCTGCGAGAACAGCATTGGCAATGACTTCTGCGAGCACGAGAACTGAAAGCCCTAGACCCCTGCCTCGTTGTTGTCTTGCACATTCGGTGCAAAGCCACCTTCGTCACCAACGTTGCAGGCCTCTCAAGCAGGAAGAAAATCCGAGTCCGGGCTGAGTGCGAGCTGACTTCATGGCCGCGAAAGCTGGTTGCTGCCGGGCAGCATCCTGCCCATACTTTTTCTTGATAACGCTCTTCAAATTGTGATACACTTCAGCACCAATCACCATCGCCTCTTTGAAAGTGGAAGCACCCACAGGCAGGATCATGAATTCTTGACACGCCAGTCGATTTCCAGCATGGCTGCCGCCGTTGATGACGTTGAAGGATGGCACTGGCATTACGAACTTGTCGGTGCTCTTGCCTGATATCTTGGCCTTCGCAGATGCAAGCTGTGGAACGTCAGGACTGTCTGCAACTTCTGCAAAGTCAAGGCCATGGCAATGTACTGATAGAGAGGCATGCCGCTAGCAGCTGCACCAGCGCGACACACAGCCATGGACACAGCTAGAATTGCCTTAGCAAGGCAAAGGGCATAGCGGCTGTTTGGGCATCTCATTTAGCCAAACAAGCTCTGGGTCGCGTTTGCGCCAACTTTGGACTTGCTCCTTGGCGCAGGCCGCGGCTTTGACGTTGGGAAGTCTGCTCAATTCTGGGAGCACTGCCATCCCCACTCGTTCTTCGATCCATCGATCCTTAGTGGGCTCTGAGCGGAATCAATTTGCGGCGTGCCGCTTGATCTGCTCTGTCCAGGCGCTCTTCGACCATCAGCTTGTCGATCTTGGTTTGGTCGGTGACGTCCATGCCCAAGAGCTTGGGAGCGAGAATATCGTTAACATTTGCGACGGCCTTCAGAACACCTGCAGGTGGCCGAGGGCCATTGCAGAATTGGGCAAGACGGACTCTGAGGCAAGTTGACCCATGAGCTGGAGTGATAAAGGGAAAGCTGGTCCAGCAATGTCCAGCACCTAGCATGAGAATCCAAGGCACCCTTTCCCAATAAACGACCCTTGTCACCGTCTCGAAGCTCCAAGGCTTCGTAGATTCCAGTCGAAGCTCCACTGGGGACGGCTGCACGGAACAAGGCCTGGGCTTGCTCTCAGGGTGGTTGAAATCGAAGTAGCTTACAAGCTGCAAAGCCAGCACTTGCACCAACCGGGTGACAGTTCCAGTGCAGAGGTCCACTTCAACGGTGGGGTTGCCCCGCGAATCGAAGATTTCTCGGGCTTTGACAGCCATGATCGTCTTCGAGTCGGGAGCAGCAGCGCCTGCGAAGGTGGGGTGCGGGTTATCTGCGGCTCCGTTTGCTGCCAGAACTTGCCGGCTCCAATAAGGGTGGGCTGTGCGCGCACTATTTGCTGTCATGGGCGACAAGATCACGGACGCGGACCTGCTGGCGCCGCCACTTTCGTCTGATTTTTGACAGCTTCAGCCGCCGCTTTGATCTCATCAAGATTACCTTCAGATGCACGATAGACGCAAAGCACCTGACTCGTTTCTAGGGCCTGCGAATCAAGTTCGATCCATGTGGCCCAAGTATTTGCCGAACTTGAGGGGTGCGATTGCATCGGCGCTTGCAATTGGCTTCAAGTCCTCGCATCGTGAGGAGCACTAGTCTAGGGCAAGTCTGGCATGACTACAAGGAGCCCGTCCGAATCCAAGGTGTACATGAGCGGGCGTCCAGTGGGGATTTCAAGGCCTCAGGGATGAAGCAATCGAACTCCTGAACATGTCCATGCACAAGTCTTCCCTGTGAGTTCTTCAATGCGGGATTTTTTGTCCATGCCGATTCTTTCATTGCCTTGCAGTACAGATTCTGGGATGTCCGTCACGATCCTAGCCAAGAAGCATGTAATCATGCATGCTCCTATCCCTTCGTGTTGAGCCAGGGCTACCCGCTCACACCAGCATGCAGAATCTAGAGCTCATGGTCAGTCGGCCTAGTCTTGTGCAGCGTTTGTCCTTGTGTTGAGCCCAGACTGATTGTAAAATCCACCGGCCTGTGATGTCGTCATCGGAGATACCCTCCAAGAACTTGAGGATTGCCCGGATAGAATTTCCGTGGGCAGCAACGAAAATGGTTTTGCCCTTCTTCAGCTCTGGCGCAATCGCCGACTCCCAGAACGGCATCACCCGAGCCTCAGCGTGGCTTACAAGCTCAGAAGAGAACCTGGAAATCGGAAGGAGGTTCGGGTGCTGTGGCTGTGGACCGCAAACGATGTGCATGCTGAAAGTGCCTGTTTATGACCGAAACCGAGTGACAATCGTGTCCTTGAGGCACTCTGTTTTGGGGATGTCTGCCTTGTTCAGAGCGGCATACCTCAGATCTGGTAACCGGCCAACTGCACAACAAAAACACAACGCACGCGCCACTCCCGTTTGTATCCTCGTCAAGCCGCTTCTTCTCCTGACAAGGAAGCACAGAAAATGAATGACTCCAGAGGCGGCGCCGACTTTAGTTCAAAGAAGGTTTCCGACTGGTCAATAATTCAATGCTAGCAAAACTCCTTCATCTTGAACTTATGCATCTTATGCAGTTTGGCGAATGTAATCGTGAGCATCTGGATGCATGCCTTTGCGGGGTTGAACTCGCTGTCGTCGTCAATTGGTGGCGGCGGCACGTCGAAGCTGCGCCGCCAGACTTGGACCTGATCGGCGCCGTGCTTCTTCACCGTCTCCTCAGGGATTTTGCCAAAATATCGGTGCTCAAAGTGCTGAACTTCTGTGGGGTGTCCTTCTTATCCAAGCCCGTGAGGCCGCCATACATGCGCTCGTTGAGTCGCCAGCTCTTTTCTACGGGAACAAACAACTGATCAGCATTTTCCAGCGCCAGATCACATGTCTTGATGGCACCTGACTGCGACGCGCGGGACCACGGCGGGGTTTCAAGACTTCTGCTGCCGTGTGTTAATGCCTTTCACCAAGCCGCGTTTCAAGTACGAAGTGAAGGCCATGTCCACCTTAATGCCCTCCGACTTCAGCAAGCTGCCGGCGCTTTTGGCTTCGCCAAGGCCCTTTGCGGACAGGTCGACCTGCGACAACGGCAAATGCCTCACGGAAGAGCGGAGCGGAGTGTATCCTGAAAAATCAGCCACGTTGCGTCTACCCATCCGGTGAACCTGTTGTCCACGTTCCATTGGGACTCTCCATGCCGAGAGAAAATCAGAGTAGCGTGTGGCTTTGCCATGGCACGAGGGACAGCGGAGAGAGGCAGCGGAGGGGCAAAAAGCTGCAGATGTTGTCTGTTTCACCTGGGCCCAAGCCAAATGGCAAAGGACTTCAGTAGATCTCCGACAGCCTTGACCTCATCGACATTCTACAATGGGTTAAAGTCTTAAAGCCACCGAGGACAATTTATTTTTCTCGCAGCTGCAAGTCGCCAGTGTGCTTAAAACCAGCGGTCTTCTGAATCTTCACATCGACCTCACTTGCCCCCTTCTCTTTCATGTCAAGCTGGTGGTTGCCCCATGTGCTACAAGTACTTGGGACAAGCGGCAAATGGCTCCTTGTATGACGCAGACACTGCGGCACCGTCGTCAGCCAATAACTGCGAGATGTTCCTTGAAAGCAGTTTGTCAGATCTGTGGTCTCATGAGATGTGCCATTTCTTGTGAATGCGTTGCTTTTGTGTGGACCGGCTGATTTCTTCTTTGCTCGTATCAACAAGACTTGAATCCAAGCATCCATCGATGAAGATGGTTCCAGATTACGAAACTTCGGCCTCCTTATCTCAAGAGCTCTAGCGACTCTAGCGAGCAAGCACTGGGGACAGTGAAGACCGATGTCACTCTGGAACACGTCCAACATAATTTGGTTAAGATCCTTCAGGACTGGAGATTGTGTCGAAGCCCCACTGATGCTGGCCATCTGAGAGGGATGTCCAACTCTCGGGGTGAACATTCCTGCACGAACACATGCGTGACCGGCCAGGTGTCATTGCAGCAACCTACTCCCAGAAAATGCATGGGAGTGATCGGAGTCCTTAAGTGACGCAGCAACAGCATCCCATTCTTGTGCAGCACCCACAGGAGCATCTTCAACCCGCGCAATGGGTGGACTGTGTGGTCCAGCGCATTGCTGACATAAACTATGTGAAAGTAATCCTTCGGATAAACCTGCCAGAGCTCCTCCACGTCACAGTACCTGCTGCGTGATCTGACGTTCTAAAGCAATGGAGCAAATGGTAGTCTGTTCATCACACAGAAAATCAAGGCCGATGAACGCCGAGGGTCTCTGGAAAGCCTTCTGGCGGCGTGAAGCCAGTCTCCACGGCCAGCTGCCGGTAGAGCCGGGAAAAGGCATCGCAAGAGATCGTTTCGCCCACTGCGCCATAGGAGCACGTGAAGCTGCGCGTCGCAGCCACGGGGCCAGACCCAAGAACAAGCACCCGGATCACTGCGAGCCTGTAGTTACGAGACCCTGAAACGGCAGACAGTTGCCGACAAACAAGACAGGACAGGCCCAACTACAGGCTGATACATGTCTAGACACATGCCAAATTGTGGCTGAAGCTCTCCAGCTCCCGAGCGAGCTCGCAGAAGTCAAGCTGGTCCGCAAAGCGAAATTGTGCGAGCTTCCCTGGCGAGGCCTTCATCTTGTGCTCCCAATACTTTCGATTGTCCCATGCACCAAGTGCCCAATGAAGGCGCATGTGCACTTCCATGTGATTGTGAACTCCACTCTGGGACCACGGTACCACATCATGTAGGGTCGAACCAGCCACATTACGCACGAAAGGCAAACCTCGCCTTGGTCGTAACCACTCGAAGTTACAGCTCTGCTCTATGAAGAGCTGAAAATTGGAAGAGAACTCCGACAAAGTGATAGGCCATGCACTGTGGTCGATGCAATGGGTCACCATTCCGAGCGCTCTGAAGGCGACCATAAAGAAAGAGAGCGCTGGGTCTTGGTGGTGAGGGGCCATCGACGATGTGACCGATCCGCATTCAGACGTCGCCGTTTCGGCTAGAGCGCACATTGACAGCAACACCACAATACCCGGAAAGCATGAAAGGTGAGCCAGGCGTCGATTAAGCCCTTCCGTGTGCAGCATTTCCGCGGTCAAGCCCGTGCGCTGGAGACCATCATGGCAATACTTCCCGACGGCAGGCCGATCCAAACTGTCCAACTCCAGCGCTTGGCTGAAGAGCCAGCTGCATGTCGGCCCCGAATGCCCGCATGTGAGCCCTTCCGCTTGCACATCAGGCCGAAGGCTGCGGAGGTACTCCGTGCCTCACGCTCCCCATGATGAAAGGAGATCCGTGAACGCAAACGACACCGAGGCGCAGGCAGCAGCTTTCGAAGGTGAAATCCTGCTCCCGGTCAGCAGTTGAAAACTCTTAATCAAAGCCTCCACGGCTCAGCAATATCATGAGTTGTCGAAAGGGCTCTGTCCAGCCTGGTTTGGGGGGAAGCAAATCGATCGTCCTGCATGTCTCGAGCGCAGATCGCTGAACCAGCCACCCTGTGTGTCCCGATCTAGGCCCTGTCTGACTTTGGCGTCCTGCTTCGGAACAGCACAGTTCCGGCTGCACCTTCCCTACCCAACAAGAATCGACCATACCCCCATTGCAGCATGCATTCTGGACTGGTGCACGTTGGAGAAATACAAGGCGCGCACTCAGTGCGTTTCAGTGAGTTGACACGACGGTTCATTCGTCATATATGTGCTGCTGAAACGGCTCGAGAGAACAACTCATGAGGCACCAAGTATTTCGCTGTGGTCTAGACAACTCATCCTTCTTCAGCACTGGCATACATCAACGGTTTCAATGCTGCAGCCGCGAGTCGAGAGATCTGGCTCCGGAAGCTGTACGGATGTCCAAGGCTAAGCATAAGAAAATCAATAAAGCCAGATGCAGCCAGCGATCCGCCGTCTTGCCAGCACTTTGGTGCTAGAGTTGACTAAGCCACGATGACGGAACAGAAATCCAATGCTCAGCGCTTGGTCGCCTCAGGCTGCGTGGTGGCAGGCAGTCGCGCTGAAGAGCATTCCAGGACTGCCACAGGTCTGCAACAAAGCGCCGTCCTCGACATTTTCTTGATCTTTGACCACGGCCGCAAGAAGCCTCCACAAGCTTATTCGTGCAAGAATGCGGGGAGATGCATCGATGCAAATGATGAATGTTGCTCCCTCTCCATAAGCCTCGAAACTTCGCATGTTCGCCCGTTTATCGTCACCTGGCCAAGACAACTTAGTTGAGATCTGCTAAGACCCAGGTGGCTCCGACAGCTTCACTTTTGCATGGCTAGCATCGCAAAGAATCTCGGGTACTAACGGGGACCTCGTTTGGTCACAGCGGCAACGGTAGCGGCATCTGATCTGAACATGTGCTTTCTCTGTACACTCTCGAACGTTCGGAATGCACTCAGAAGACCTTAGGTCAACTTTGCACATCCGGGGAGTAACATGTTCAGACTTCTTTCCGCTTCGAAGTAATTCTGGCCACTTCGTTGTCTTCTGTCAAAACAAACTCGGCTTTCTGAAGAACCCTCCGAAATAACTCCATCGGTGCCCCTCTTTTAGTGAGCACGTCCACGATCATTTGCTTTGTAGCCATCCACCGCAGAGATATTCCATAGCTTGCGATGTCCTCTTTGATAAGCATCATCTCGATGGCAACCCTTTTGTCTTTGACCGCTATCATGGGTCCTTCCACGTGGTCGTACACTGGCTTGCAATCAATAACTGCAGTAATCGGTATCCGACTGCTCCAGCTGTGGTCGTCCTTCAGCGTGTAGTCTGAAAACACAGCCTCGCACCACATCGATCGTAGCCATCTTGCTTCCGCTATGCCTCTTGACAGAGACAAAAGTTCTGCTCCAAGTGTAGAGTGAGTCTGTCTGTCCTGCTTGTAGCTTTTCCAGCGTAACACAGAGTATGTACCCCAGGTTCCACTGGGCAGCCTCTCATCACAGGCAGCAACCATGTATCCCGCTTGGCTGCAGCACGACTGTGCACTTGCCCATGCGGCATCAGACAACATGACAAATTGAACGTGTTCAAGAGGAATGCTGCGGACCCAGATATAGGCACTGCTGTTGTCATGACATTGGCTCACAAGCTTGTTCAACTCTATCAGATCAGCAACTGTAGCTTCACACACACGCTGTTGCAACAATGAACAGCCTGCTGCCAGATCTGGTCTGCTGCTGCTCACTAACCAATTCACAGCACCTTAAGACTCCGCGCATTTGTCTCCTCTCGTCTTCGCTCACACTCTCTGTCTTGTCTCTTCTCCGCATCCGACTCAGGTCAATGCCCTTCAGTTGTCTGGCGTATTCACATTGACTGATCTTGATGCTCCCATCTGGCTGCTGTTCAAGTTTCTTGCCCAGAAAGTCACCCGAACCTGTTTTCCAGTGTTTGAAAGGAAACATGTTTCTCAGAGGCTCCAGCACATCCTCCTGAAAGCTAGCATCACCACCGGCACAGAGATCATCCACATGCAAAGCAATCGTTCCTGAAACCTGGCCTTTCACATAGTAGTAATACAGACAAGGATCAAATCGCGACACCTTCATCCCCAGGGACTTAAGCTTGGCTGAGAAACACTGCCACCATGCCTTCGGAGCGTCTGCCAAACCATAGATGGTCTTTATGGCTTCCACAACACTGCCTGCAGGAACTCCTGGAACCCCTCCGGGAGGAAGATCAATGAACAGTCGACCCCATTTTGGATCCAAGGCGTCACCTCTTAAGAAAGCCCCTTCCACGTCGGCAATGTTGAGTCTCCACTTGCGAGACGCAATGAGTTGCATGGCTGTAGCAAACCCTTCTGCAGACAACGTCGGTGCACTTGTATCTAGGTGAAGTAGATCAGGATCAAGGTACCCTCTTACACACCATCTTGCCTTGATGTCCTCTGTCAACGGACTGCTTCCCGCTTCTGCTTCCGTCAAGACGAACCGGGATTTCAACAAACGCCCCTTGTCCAACGACCGCCGAATCTTTTCTGCACTCGCACCCACATGCACGCGAATGGCACCGCTGTCCACAAGCTTCTTCCATTCTTTCAACTTGGCCTGATTCAAGCCTTCACGTTTATGCGAAGGAATCTCATGGTCAGTTAACTCCTTGCGGCCCTTTTTGATATTCACTTCAAAACACTCGACCTGTTCCTGCGGCTTCACAGTCCATCCAGCCTTGAGGGTGAACTCGGTGTGTCCAGTCCAGAAACGTCCACGCACAGGAAACTCGGGAACCTGTCCACTTTTCCAATTGTACTCACAACACACCTTGTTTCCAAGCCGATCGAAGCCAACCACGCAACATGTATCCTCAACATGCTTTTCATCAACTGGCAACTCTTGCGACGACGGGAAGTACACACCTCTTCGCTCAACAGCATGTACACGCTCAAGCCTCTCACGCCCATGACTTATGATCCAGTGATCACCATCACTAGCGTACACTTCAAGTTCGTCATCTGGCTCTTCGGCACAAGGAATAGGCACATCCTCAGCACGCACAACATTGGAACGCAATGCACCACTTGACCGACCACTGTCAACCAACTCGGGATCAGCACGCATCATCTGAGTCAACGCAGAAGGCGGAGCAACCAATCTCGCACGTTTGGCTGGTGACTCATCACCACGCACAGCAACGCCAGGAGAAGCCTCATCTCTGCTTCCTGCTCCACCATCACTCACAGGTACCGCAGGAGGTTCTGCTGGTCCTTCATCAAGCACAATGTCACCAACACCTGCGGCTTCTGGATGTCCACCCATGCTTTCTTCCTGCATAGGACTCGACTCAGGCACTGATTCAACGTCCGGTGGTTTCTCAAGCATGCTCAAGTCATAAAATAAAAGTTGCCTGCTCCCCTTGCACTGACAAGACCTCTGATATGCACCATATCAGCTGGAAGCATCTTCACAGTTGCCTCTTGATCTGGAGACAGTGCCCTAAGCTGCTCAGGACAACAACGGTACACCTTGGTTCCTCGTGCAACCCACACCTTTGACACGCCTGCCTTTCCAATCACCACGGCTGGACCATGCCAATGGGCACGATTGTCAAAGCGATTCTTTCTCCATAGGAACACAAGCTGCCCAACCTCGAATGGTTCTCGTTCGGGCCGGGTACGATGCTCCATGGCCTTCCTAATCCTCATGTCATTATCGGCCTCCAAGAATGCTTTCCGCGCGGCTGTGCGAAAGGCAACCCTACGCTCAAAGATTGACTCTCCTTGTACCAAGGCAGAATTGATCAGAGCTCACCAAGCCAGGAATCCTCACGTCGCGACCAAACACATGCTGATTTGGTGCGTGTCCATCTTTTCGGGTCATACTGTTCACGGCACAATTGACCTGATCGATCAGTTCCTGAGCCTCTTGTTTGCTTCTAGGTCTTGCTTCAACTTGTGCCTTGGAGAACGCGACCTTCCAAACGTCACCTTTCTTTTCAGCAAGGCCATTCTGCCAAGGTGAATACGCAGCCGACGAGTCACAGAATGTTCCATCCAATGACAACCCATGCTCGAACTCGCCCTCAAACTCTTTTCCACCGTCGCAAAACGACCGAACTGGAGGTCCAGCCCAGCGTTTCCAGTGTTTCCTATAAGAGTTCCTAACATGTTGGCCTGCATGCGTTTCCATAACGGAACACACATCTGATACCCCGTGGCCTCGTCCACAATGTTGAGGAAATGTACCTTACTGTCACGTACTTCCTGCTCGAAGGTATCCACGCACACCTGTTGATTGAACTCCGTGGCCTTCCTCAGCTTTGTCACGTTATGAGACTTAGGCTTTGACAGCTCATCACATGTTTCACAGCGCAACCCTCTTGCAAGCTTCAGTACCCGTTCACTGGCATGTGCAGCACGAAGCAACATGTTCATACGAGCCGGTGAAGGATGACCTAAGTTTTCATGACATCGCCGCAAGATGGTCATCACCCTCCGGTCGTCCTGTGCATCCTCGCTTCTCAGATCCTCAATGGTGTACACGCAGTGCGCCACATGAACTTCATGAACCTGCTGTTTTGCCTTCAGTGTTCCTGCAGCCACATCCTTCATGAAACACCGAGGGTCCTGCAGCTCCTTCATGTTCATCCAAGTAAATTATTCTGCATCTGTTGATAGACATGACTGCTGTTTGTATACGCTCGCCACGTGTTGTCGCTCTCCACTCTCTCAACAACTAACATGTTCTCATCACTTCGCTGCTTTCTCCACTGCTTCACTCTCCCACTCATGCTCTCATTCACATCTTCCACACAGAACAAACGACCCTCACAGTACTGTTCCATGCAGCACGCAGTCACAAGCCTGGTGTACGCAGCTCGATGCTTCGCATGATACGTCCTAACCCATGTGATCTGGTGGACGCACAACCAGCAGCTTTGGAGAGAACTTCCGGATCATTTTCAGAGCTTGCTCGACAGTCGCAGCCTGACGAATCATGGAGGCGGATAGGTCTTCAAAGACAGCCTCGGTGCTAAGCCCTACTGCCGTGAGCACTTCTTCGCCGGAACCCTTTTCCAACACCATCACATCAACACTACTATGAACACCATACAACTCCACAGGTCCACAGGTTTCCGGGAACAAGCTTCCAACCCACGCCTGCGCAGTTTGCGTTCAGCACTATTCATAGTAGAAACAGCGTCCCCATTTGTGATCGCTGTGCTCAAAAGTCCTCGGCCTCCTGTAGCTCCTCCAACTGGTAGGTCAGTAGCTCGATCTGCTCTCGAAGCCTTCGGCGTCGTCGCTCCTGAGTAGTCTCGGTCGCCGTCTCCGCTTCTGGCTCGGCTGCCACCACCCAGTGATCCTCCCACGCCCCGCTCGATAGAGCGGTTGTCATCGACGGGGGCGGCATCTGTGCCGACGATGCAGCACTCATAGTTCCGGAGGACGTGGGCATTCCTCGCTGCACTCCGGTTGCCCTCGCCTTTGGCTGCCACGCTGTTGCCGCCTTCGCCTTGGGACGCATTGCCAGCAGTTGCGTTGGTTCGGGATTCATCTGCAGGCGAAGAGATTTCCGTTGATCTCGTAGAGCAATGTACAGCCTGAACTGCGTCATCGTAGGGTGGTTGCTCTTCTCCGGACTTGTACTCTTGCCCTTGATGAACTTGCGAACCCACGCTACATACTTTTTGTCCTGCTCGTATGCTGCCTTGAACGTCACGAGCCGGCCCGCCTTCTGGTACTTCCCGATGGTGAAGATCCTTTGACCCAGCGAGCCATCTACGCCTGGCACTGTTGCGTCGAGCTCGTCGTCGCTGTGATCGGCTGCCTCGTCCAGGATTTTGGCGCTCACATCTGTGATCTGGCCCTCTGCTGCGGCAGCTTGTCCCGCCACTTCCTCCATCAGTTCCATGATCAGAGGACTCTGGCCGTATCCCATCATCGGCGCATCGCTCATTGCTTGGCCCGTGTAGCTCACGGTTCGCGGCTGAGCTTGGCACAGCCGCTGCTCTATCCTTCGCACTGGGGACCGAAAACTCTGCGGCATTCACCTCATGCGTCTTGTCACCCTCATTCGGTGCCTCCTGTTGCTCGGCGTGGCCCCTTGGCAGTCCCTCAAATAGAGGTCATGCATAGTGCCCTCGCTCCGTCTCCCGAAGCTTCACGCGAACCCTGTACTTTCCTATCTCAAGAACATCATTCCCCATATCTAATTTAACTTGCAAACTACGCAAAAGTTCCTTCGACAACAGAAGTGGCGTCTCCGAACCTGTACCTGGCAACACAGCCGCCTTAATTGCCAGCTGCTTGCCTCCGAGACACACTGGAATCAGAGCTGTCACCGAAGTCCTAAGAACACCGGCATTACCGAACTTGAACTCATGCCTCTCCCGAACATAGCGAACCCTCAGCCCCGACTTCGCTAGTGTCTCTGACATACGCTTTAAAACAGACTCTCCCACCAAAGTCCGTCTACACGCAGTGTCAGGAACCCCATGGTCATTAAGACCTGCGCACTCAGACATGTATACCTCATCGGACTGCATGTCATCGGCTCCCGATCTGTTCAAAAACTCGGTCAAACTACGCTCAAAGTCCCCGCTCACTTCGCCCGTCTCATTCAGGGCCTCATCCTGACTGGCCAAAACCACTTCCACCTGATCTCCCTTTTCTGCAAGAAATATCTCGAACTTGCCGATCTCATCTACATCGAGGAAGTGTTCATACTCTAAGTCCTTGTACCCGTCCACGCTGTCGTCGGCCACCATTGCCTCGTTGGATCCACTCGGTCGAGTCTGCCGCCCTGAGCCTCCTTGGCCGCGTCGAGGGCATTCCCGCTTCCAGTGTCCACGCTCGTGGCATAGATGACACTTGGTTTTGCTCTTCAGCAACTCCACTTTTCCTTTCACCGTGCCAGACAACTTCCACTGGTTGCCATCGTCATGCTTGTAGCCTCTTCCAAGCTTTTTCTGCTGAACACGCCTTCTTACCTCCTTGTAGGTCTCGAACACGTCCAAGGCGTCCTCGTCATCATATTCATCCGCAGATTGCACTTGGTCCGCAACGGCTTGAAACACGTCATTGATGTGCTCCTCTGTGTTTCCACCGCTGTGGTACTCATCGGCTTCGAAGACCTCCTTGGTCCTCCCATGAACGTTCTTTGCAACTCCATGTGGAAAGATCGCCTGCACTGCACGGGTCACTTCATCGTGCTTGAGCGACCCCTTGGTATGGGTCATGATCAAAGCCTCTGCCGCCGCATCCAGCTGAAGCTTTCTCACCAAGAACCAGCCGCGAACTTCTGAAGGTAACTCTATAGCGTGCTCCTGCAGTCGCCGGTACGCTGTCTGCACCCTCACTTCCAGATTGCGATACGTTTCTCCAGGCCGAATCTGCATGCCATAGAAATACTCTTGCAAGTGGTTGTGAAGAGCCTCCGTCTGTAGTTCCTTGTACCTTTCATCCAGAGCTTCCAGTGATCTTGTCTAGGGGCAAAGCTTCGCAAACCTCCTCTGCTTCACCAGCGACAAACTCAAGCAGTTTCGCCCCCCACCTATCTTTGGTATAGGTGTTTGGAATGGCTAGGAGCATCAACTCCGCCTTCCTTCGCCATCGCCGGTACTGGGACGGCTGCGTTCCATCAAATCTCTCCAACCGAGGTCGCTCATCATCCTTCCCCGGACCACTCATGCTACCAGCTCTCTGCACAGCGGATGTAGTGCGCTCCAGTTGCCACCAGAAAGTATCTAGGGCAAACCAAAGCTCCGCTACCACCTGAGATCTGCTAAGACCCAGGTGGCTCCGACAGCTTCACTTTTGCATGGCTAGCATCGCAAAGAATCTCGGGTACTAACGGGGACCTCGTTTGGTCACAGCGGCAACGGTAGCGGCATCTGATCTGAACATGTGCTTTCTCTGTACACTCTCGAACGTTCGGAATGCACTCAGAAGACCTTAGGTCAACTTTGCATTAGTCGCTTTAAGTTGTACGGCGAAGAATTACCCGAACCGATCGAGCCTCCTCGAAGGTGTCTTGGCGAGCTTGCGTGAGCGGCCCCTGCATAACTCAACTGCGGTCAAACCAAACCAGTGAAAGTGGGACAGACTCGGCTCCGTTGTCAGAGTGCAATTTGGCTCTGTCAAGTCCTGGGGAGTCAGTGGTAGTGGCAGCTGCAGGTGAAGCCTGACGTCCGTGCTCTTCCGGTATCGCACTGCGAGGGAAAAGTCCCCTGCGTGCAGCCCACTCAGCATCTTCTGGGTACCCCGACGCCATGTCTAGATACGCAGCTCCACGGCAGGGAACTGACTTGATAAAGCCTTGCACCTGTCACAAGATTGATGGACATTCATGCGTGCGGAGAGACCACGAGCATCCATTCGGCGGCAAACTGGTCGGGACTTCTATGTTGGATGGGACAAGTCGTGGAACATGTGGATCCACGTGAAGAAGGTTGCAGACCTCTGGGGGGGGTTCACTTCGCGTCGAGAAACGGCCGTAGCAAAAGCCCATTCTGAGACTCCGGCACGAATTCCCCCATCAGGGAGGGCCTGCACATCCACCTGGGCGAGGTTTGACTTGGGCGGCATGTTTTAGTCTTGCCAGGCTGCAAACTTTGCGAGCAGCTTACCATTGACAACAGTGTCGCAGCATTCTTGAAGGTCTGCCCCTGCTCCAGCTTCTGGACCTTCGGACTGAACACAAACATCAAGGATCATCAAGGTATGAGAGGCTTTTGGTCAGACTTAGACTTAGACGTAGCAGCGCTCGATTTCGCAGCTTTTTGGCAACTGTCGTCCGCACTTCCCAGATCAGAATCCCCAATACCAGAGCGACGCGCGTTGCCTGTTGGGGCTCCCGTCCTGACCAGGCTCACGAGGCCTTTGCCTCTGAGCTTCAGAAGCCAATCGGTCTGGGAATGCCGCAGCCAGTGCAGACCTGCTGAAGACACTCGCACAGTGCCCTGTGGAACCTGGAGCAGAGCAATCGCCTCGTTCATTTTGCTGTTCTTTGCTTTGCATTCCTGAGCGCTTGAATCTTCTCTAGTGCAGGGGCCGAGAAGTTTCTGACGAGTGGCCCTTCTTCGGCACAGCCAGTCGCCGTCCACGAAGCCAGGCCGTATCTTGCCACAGCTGTGTTTGTTACATTTCACACCTCGGACAGACACCGATACACACGATACACCTGCATGGAACAGTGGCTCAGCATCAGACGGCTTTCAAAATTGTAGTTGCCGCAATCGCAATACCAGTCACCTTGCATGCAGCACATGCCAGCAGCGGCGAAAGCGCTTTGGACAGCATGGCTCGACCTTGAATAAAACTGCAGGCGATCCGACTCAGAGCTTTCAGAGCCAAGAAGCCCTCCCGCTGTTTGCTGCCCGCCCTCGGCTGTGGGCAGGCAACAGCACTCGTATCAAGCCAGTGATCACGACAAGGCAGCGCCCAAAGGCACACCAACCGAGTCGCATGGGGGTGCCACCAGCCATGCCTTCGGCTTCGTCTGACTCAAAACACGGTGTCGCTAAGCAGCCCGAGGCTTGTGCCGGCGAGGATATCCACGGCTTGGACAAGGGCGGAAACGATGGGGTCTTCGGACCTGCTGACGCATCACACAACATCGCACACCGCCCTTCAAGGCTCTGTGCACATAAAGCTACATCGTTGCTGACCTCTTCGAAAAACCCCAATCTTGCTGGAACTATCAGTGCAATGCTGCTCCGCCACCGAAACAAAAGCGAAAGGACTAAAGTAACCAACGGTCTTCTGCCTTGCAATGACCTTGGGCCTTCTGACGCATCGCACAGCTCCGAGGTCTGCACTGGCCGGCCGGCTGGCCATTCCACTGGCCGTCCCACCAGCCCTGGCCACCCTTCCCACTAACAGCTCCGCATGCTCCGCTATCGGAGCCGCCTTTGCCATACCTCAGAAACGAACCGTTAAACAAAGCACCCGCACCACCCAAGACAGCTGAGCTTCGGAGATGGCCGTATTCTCCTGAAGTGCTTGCCAGGGTGTCCCATGCGAGTGGGCCATACAGCACTCCATAGCTGCGCATTGCAACTTTCCTCGCTGCTTGTCTGAGCCAAGGACGGTCCCCCCTTGGCTGTGGACGAGGCCTCCATCTTTTCCGTCAGATTTGCATTGGCCTTGGCAGAGTTGCATCGCTGGCACCTTGGGCAATGAACCAGCTCCACACATGGTTGATGAACGAAAGGTCACCGGAGCTTCTGCCCGAGTCTTTTTGCATACCTTGTCCAGAAATCGAAACCACATGAAGCTTACAGGTGATATGCCCCTTCCACCGGAGGAGCCGATGCTGTAGAGGCATGACAGGCACAAGATTAAAGCCTGATGCGTGCAAAAGCATGCAAACTGTTTATGACACTGTGGCGTAAGGTTCGCGGGTCGGCTTTGATAAGTCTGGGTGGTGCTAACGCTTCGTACAGTCAAGTGGCGCATCTCTGGAAGCATCGTTTTCCTGAGTTTTTGATCTCGATGGCATTTTCCCCGCCGGTAAGGGTCAGTGCAGCCGAGCGTCTGAGCGGCAATTGCTGCACATCCAGTCTCCAGCTGTTTTGCCGGGTCTTAGCTTGCCGCAGCTGTTGCAGTAGATGCGGCTCCTTAGATGTGTGCTTTCGTCATGCACTCCGTGTCGGAACGAAGGTCGAACCTGTCGGCCTACACGCCAGGCCAAGAATCGCAAAGTTGTGGTTGCCACACTCGCACATCCTTACATGACAGCTTTGGGCAGTGCTCGCTGGCTTTACGACGACATGCGCATCGTTTCTCGCTGGTCCAGCTTTCAAAAGAATCCTTACTTTCGAGGGGTGTGCAAAGGGCTATCAGCGCAAGGAGCAGCGCTGATCAAAGTGACATGACATGCCTTTGAAATTGCGTCTTGGCCCTCCGATGATCTGTTTTCATAAGTTTGTGGTGGCAGCATGTGCTACATACCCTGATTCGAATACCTTTGATCATACTGTTGTTTGACTGTGGGTTTTGTGTGCGTTTCATCTTACATGCCTCCCGGCTTCTAGCGTGCATGTTCCAGTACTGCGAATATGTGAAATATGTGTATACATATACACACACACACACGCTGTATACCTATTATATATATATATATATGCTAACCCCCCCCCCCCGAAGAACTACCGCGAGGTGCCGCGATAGCTCCACCAACCCTCCCAGGTTTAGGCTTCTGGTGTATGATCCCGGCTTAGTGTTTGGTTTTGAACCTCCCAGAGGAC
>CAJNDV010016002.1:124080-143351 GCA_905221635.1 Symbiodinium sp. CCMP2456 | reverse complement strand
CTACAGTGCTTGGCACGAGAGGGCTGCACAACAGTCACAGCAATTAACAAACTTGTTGATGCCATTCCTGCCGCTCGCACTCCGGTGGTAAGGTTACAACAAAGTTGTGTACCCTTGGCCTCTGTTGAACTGCACTGACACATTGGCTCTTGGCTCCTGCTCGTATAGGGCTTCTTGGTCAAGCTTCCGCACTAGCATGCTTAGCATGCAGCTTGTCCATCCGACAGCCCTGCACTACACCTCCGCAGATTGCTGTGCGCAAGCTGCACGAACAGCAGCGTGGTGCACCACTTTATCCTCGCAACAGCTCCAAATAGGCGGAACTCTCAATGCTTTGAAATCCAAGCCACGGCAAAGCAGCAAAATGCAACGTAGAGCGTGAAGATCAACGACCACTCCCAGCCAATGCCACTGAGAGCATCAGCAGGACCTTCCCAAGTCACACCACCAGATATTGATCTGAACAGTGTGTTCATTGACTGCACTGGTGATCCGAAGTGAGCCATGATAGGATGATCATCGGGAGTCCTTGCATCAAGTTCTCGAAAAGTTGCCCGTGCACACATATGTGCACATAGACATCTCTCCTACTGCACGCATCTCCAAACAGGCGCTCTCCTACTAGCAAAAGCTACATCCTCGCAGACAAGCCTCCCGACGAGGTTGTTTTCCAAGGCGTGGTCGATGGCGGCATCACTGAAAAGTATGCTAAATGCATAGATGATGACCAGAAGCAGGACCAAAGACCACACCAAAGATCTGAGGGTGTACAAAATGGAAAACACGAGCACCCGCAAAGCCCGAATGAAACGCAGAACTTTGACCATGCGTATGGCGCGTGCCAAACGCGCAATCTTCATGATCCGCAGCAACCGAAAACCACTGCTCGATGAAGAGGGCTTTGCCTCAATACCTGCCACGACGGCTGCTAGATCGAGAACGGCAGTGGCGGAGACGAGAATGTCCAGCAGATGCCAAGCCCAGTCCGTCGCACAGAAGAAACCCAGTGGGCCCCATGCCGCAAGTCTCAACAAGATCTCCAGTATGAACAAGACGGCATATATCATTTGCAGCGCGAGGAAAACGCCGGGCAAGTCTTCTTGCAAATGCAGTGAAGTCCACTGCGTCTGAACGCCAAGAAAAATGGCGTTGCTGACGAGAACACCTGCGAAGAATGTCTCGAATTTCCAAGATTTTATACAGCTTGTAAAGCGTGACGCTGTCGAAGGATCTTCAATAGCTTCCACGGAAAGTGGCATGCTGGCCGCTTTTTCTACGACAGGCTCCAACGCCCTCAAATGGTCCTGCTGTAAAGAGAGTTGCTCTTTGGCGATCTCGTATGACTTCGAGCGATCGATATCTGTAGCTGCAGCTGCAGGTACTTCCGAGACCCTGCCAGCTTGTAGGGTGATGTCTGCTGTAACAGCTGCGGCAACTGCAGACTTCGTGGCTTCCGGCCTCAGCTACTAGTCACGATCTTGAACTTTGCAGCATGATGTGCTGCATGGAGTGCATGCAGTGAAGACATGACCTGAAAGCATCTCAACACAGCTTGTGGAGTGGAATGGCCCTGAAGTCTAACCGCTCCTCTATTTCTATACCAGCGGGCTCCACTAAGGGCTGGAGACCGGCACTCCGCCGCCCGATCTCGCTCGCGTCTGCGGATCTCATCAGGTGGCCAAAAAGCCTCAGCGGGAGAGGCGGTCATGGCTCGAGTGATGTCCCGGCAGATGTTGATGTGCCCTTGCCGAGAAGCTCCTCGAAGCGACCCATCAACTCTTGATGTTTCTGATCGAGCAATGCCTCCAGGTCCGCATATTCAACCTGCTGAACACGGGCTCCGGCTTCAACTGCAAGCACTATAAGCTACGCGGTTCTGCATGCTGAGAGGCGGACCTGCGCCCGCGCTGCCATGGAAGACGAGCTCTCACGATACGACGACTGGGAATCTAACTTGGAGCAAAGGCGGCTTTGCTGGCGTGGCGCCGTCAGACATGGACAGTGGGACATACAAGCTCGCGTTGCGATACACGGGAATACACGGGTTAAGGGCAGCCGGTTGCCATTGTTGAAGCTGGGAGAGTAGATGCAAGAAATCCCCTCATCTTAGAGATCTTCGAACCCCGGCACGAACCATGCGGTTCAGACGAGCAAGGCCTCAGGTTCTGGTTCTAACTCATCTACCGGGGTCACTCCAGTCGGGAGATCGCTGGCCGGGTACCTCCGCTGCAAGTGTCAGGCTTCAAGCTTAAACCGAAGCGAGAGAGCTGAGACTTACAGGCGATGGCGCACCAGATTTGCTTGGGCAAGTCATCCAGGGGATAGACTGGCCTAAGAGTCGGGCAGTCTCCTTCGACGTTGCGGCAGAAAGTCGAAGAGCGGCGGAAGTCAGACTGACCGAGCGGCTGGAGCAGCAACCCTTTCTGTGGCTCCGGATAGAACCTCCTCCACAGGCGGTGCAGTGCAAGATGAGGACCCATCCCGATCAAAGGCTGAACACCACGTTGACAAGCGAAAGAGGTGGTGGCGCATCCTTCACGCGCTGAAAGTGTCTCCGGCGAGCAGGGTCAACGGAACAGGGTGGTACCACTAGTAGGGCGTGGCTCTTGACACACACCGATGAAATTTCTTAGGCCCCAATGTATGATGTCGTAATGTCAATCTCATTTTTTGTTTCCCCCACGTAATTACAAAATCCAATTCCCTTGGAAACCCCCTGCATTTCTGCATTTGCAGAATCCAAGAGGCCGGAGCGGAAAACATGTAACCAGAATCTTGCTGATTTAGATGAAAGCTCAAAGGCACTGATAAACGACTTGACTTCAATGCCTCTGATGCTGGATCCGGACTCTTATTACGGAGGCTGGGGCTCACATGCTTGGGGGGGTTGGGAGCAGGCCTTTCTTAATACCGAACTACCGGCATCCAAGAAGGTACGTCTTGCAAGGGAGGGCTCCTACATTAAAACATTGCGATTCCGATTTAACGGGCGGTCCTGTTGCTTGCAGGTGTCCGCTCCGCTGCATACTGCTGCGCCTGCACGCCCACTTGACCGGAAGAAATGATGCGCTGGAGTATGCAAGCATGTCAAGCCCAAGTTCCCACGATTCTATGCAGACTTGCACGACTCTTTCATTGCCGGCAGAGCAGCAGAAACAAAGCATCCACTCCCACGCCCTTTTCGCCCAGTCTCACACACTGGCAATGCGGTCAAGGATGCTATGTGTCGAAGTAGCAGGTTGAAACTGACTTAGTTGCTCCAAAGCCCTGTACTCAGGCGGGTTGAGAGTTGTTTACAATCCGCTCAAGTAGTACGGCGGGACAAGCGGAAAATCCAGGAGCAAAAATGCTGGAGATCTCGGCAGAAAGGCTCTTCGAACCTTCTCCGAGGCTAGCTTTGAGGACATGCTCGGACTTGCTAAGTCTGCCACGTTTTGTTAAGGCTCTACTAAACCGTCAAGGCGATGACGGCTCAGACCATTAGACTGAGATCCTGAGACTGCGACTGCTCCATCGTGCACTGGGAGAGAATTTTCCCCCCTCTTCAACCCAGGGGGTCGAGACCCCAAGGCACTCTCTCGCTCTTCTTCTACAGGGTGTAAGGGAGCGAGCGAGGTTTCCCGGCTGCATGGGGCCCCTTGGATATCCCAAGGTTTGAGGGATGTGAAGCGGATCGAAAGAATCTATCGGAGGGCAGACGACATTTAGAATTTTTACTTTGTACACAGGACGCACTTCTTCGCCACGGTTTGAGGGACTGGTCAGGTCCCCCTTACTTTCTGGGGCGTTGGAAGGACTCTCTCTCTCTCTCGTTCTCTTCCTTTTGATTTTTGTAGGGCAAAACAGTCCTTTCACAGACCCCAGCCTCCAGCGGAGCGTCCCGATGTTCGGGCTTTAGGCGCTGGAAAATCTCAGACCGTGGATCTGCCGTTTTGGGCCTGAACCTCCCTGCTGTGCACACTTCGAGCAGTCAGTTTTTTTCCCTTCGCTGATCTCACACACTCCTGCTTGCTCAAGATTTAGAGTGGGGGCATGGCCCCCGCCCGCTTCGAAGGGATCCCAACGTCCTGCGTCCTCCGCATTACACCTTTAACCCGACATGAACGTCTTGCCCCGCCTCGACTCCTGAAACACACCGCTCGCTCTTTCTTCGGGCTGGTAAAGGCACCGGGTGGCATGGAAGGGGCTCAGCCCGCCATGTAACCTGACAATACCTCAATGATTGGACTCTGGACTTCTACAAAGCGGATGCCTTCGCCATGGAAATCTTCTTTTTGTTTCTCTCTCACTTCACTTCACTCGGGTGTTCGAGGAGCTTGTCAGGCTCCCCGCGCCGAAAGGCGCGCCAATGCGTCGGGGCTTTGTAGGGTAAAAGGACGAGCACGTCGGAACAAGACATGGTTGCCCGGTGTGTTACAGCAAGAAGCTCCCCTTCCCGTTTGCGTGCATCGGCTGATGTTACTGCACTATGCGAATGATTGCATTCCAGCCACTGTTGAGCTGACACCAGCTTCGAGTAGTGGCCATTCAGATCCATCAACTGCTCCTGACATTCGCAGGAACTACTACCTGCAGGGTGGCCACACAGCCCACGAAAACAAGGGGATAAGTTGCAAGGAAGCTGCATGTCTGCCCGTTTCTACAATCTCGCCATGGCTGAAGACGCAAATCTGGTCGGCACTTCGGACGGTGGACAACCTGATCGCAACTTCACCTAACCTGGTTTCGCAGCGCAGCTCGGAACTGAGTTGTGCCTGTGCGCGATAATGATAGTTGTGCGTGGCTTGGATCTCACCAGCCTTAGCTGCCTAGCTTGCAACATGGCAGACAAGAACAGAACGAACCGACGAAACGCAAGCAAAGGCCTTCATGCCAAGGAGCCGGTCCAATGCATCCTGGACCAAGCGCTCGCTGACGGCATCTAACGAACTCGTGGCTTCATCGAGCAGCAAGACCTGGATCCGAGCGTGCTGCGGACGAACACTCGCTGAAGCAGCGCAGCGCAGCCACCAAGATGCGTTCACCAAGATGAACTCTTTCCTGCCTGCCTGACTTTCAGATTAAGCTCTTCGCCTTGTGCTTTGCTCGCTTCTCGCTTGCTATGTCTCTTCTCTCGCTTCTTCCTTCCTTGCTGTCTCCCGTCAAGCTGTCACATGCGGCCCGAGCAGCAGCCGGATCACGCAGCAAAGCGCGAGCGATTGCGATGCGCTGCTTCCTAAGAGAGACTAACCGTACCAACCGCACCGGATGTGTGCAGCTGCGAACTGCCTCCAGCTGTTGATCGCATCGATAAGATCAGGGAAGTTGCGGACGAGGCACTGTCCGCCACTCAGATGTGCGCCGCGATGGCCTGCCTGCGTGCTGAAGCCCTGACAGGTTAAGGAAGCGGACGCGGCGCACACAGCAACACACTGCAACATGCAATTCTTGCACCGTTGCCTGGGGCATGGTGTTCAGGAAGTCCGTGGCATTGGCAGCCTTCGCGGCAGCCTCGACCTCCTCCATGGTTGCCTCCTGCCGTGGCGATGTGCATCTAACGCCATCCAACAACACACTTGCATCATGTGCGCAAGTAAGCTGATCCTGCTGCCCGTAGCGGATGTTGTCCAGAATGCTGCGCGAAAAAAGGATCGGCTCCTGCTGTACCATGCTCCTCGATCACAGCTGCTGGATGTGATGGCAACAATTACACTGGGCCCGCCATGCTTCATTCTAAGCTAAACCAAGGCTTAACCGTCCACATCTACTGGCTGAAACTGGTCAAAGGTCATTTGCGCTCGAAGCCAGGCCAAATTCAAGTTGCGCAAGTCGTGGCCATCAAAGAGGATGCATCCATCTCGGCTTCAAAGAAATTGAATGCAAATTTGTGCGACACTCGTTTCCACAAATCTCTGTCCGTACGACGCAGGTGTCCACCGGAGTATTGAATTTTAGAAAGGCCCAGGCCGAGTGGATCATAGAAGCGCTGCAGCAGACCAACCTGCGCAGAAGCCCTCGAAGCAAGACAGGGGCCAGCTTCGGGCTTGGGGGGACCATTGCCGTGCTTGTGCATCTCAAAGTCAAATCCCAACTCTCAGAGGCCAAGTAGCAGCCGTACTCTTGCCACAGCCACTGGGTCCCACGAGCGCAGTTGTCGTACATGGCTCGATGGTGAAACTCAGCCCGTTGAAGACGGCAAGGTTCGGCCGCGTTGCGTAGCGGAAGTGGACCTGGCAGCATCCAGCTACAAGTAAGAGTAACAGCAACTGAGAATGCAACGTGGGCACAGACAACTGCAGGCAGATCCTTGCCTTGCGGAACTCTACCTTGCCGCTCGCTTGCTGTAGCTTGAGGCCCTCGTCGGAGAAGGGGTCGATCTTCGACTTCCTCGCGATGATGTTGAAGACCCGGCGAGCCGACTCTTGAGGCAAGCTGGTGTCGGTGACAAGGCGTGCAAGTTCACCAAAAGCACTGATAGTGGTGACCAAAACCATGATCACAATTGTGGCTATGTCCACCTGCATCATGCCCCGGGAGATGAACACGTTGATGCCAAAAACTGCCATGGCCAGGATCATGAAAACACCCGCCGATGCAACTCCGGTTCCCAGAGCGGAGATGCGTCTAATGCGCTGTTCGTCCTCCATGTGGCTCTCGAGTTTGGTCTCATACTTTTCCATGAGCCGACCCTGCAATCCGAAGGCCGTCACGGTCTTCACACAGTTCACGGCCTCGGACACCACTCCACTGGAGTAGTCGCCATCGATCTTGCGCATGTTCAGTCCGACACCAATCGCGCTGATACCCAGCAGTGGTATCAATATGAGTATGCAGAGGCAAAAACGCCAGCTGAAGTACATTGCTACCCCCACTCCGATGATTGTTGTGAATCCGAAGTTGGCAGCGGCTGCAATGTTGGCCTGGCGATGGCCCCACAAGGATCACCGAAAAGGGCGTGAATTGGCTCTCAACCCATCCCAAACCCCCACAAACCACCACAGCCCAAACATTTTTCTCCGAGCTGCGCCCACGAGAAGCTTCAAGCTCGGAACATCGGCGCCGAGCTTCCACAGCAAATGAGCGGTGCCCTGCTTGTCGTGCCAAGAGATCTCCTGGACCCGAAACACAAAGCACAGATGGCAAAACCCCTCGATACCCCTCTTCGCTCCATGAACATGGGCCCGCGGGCATGGGATGGGCCTGGCGGAGGAGGGCCTCGAAGAAGCGCGCTCGGACTCGGAGTGTCAGCAGCTCACCCGCTTTAGCAAAGGCCCAGGAGGCTCCAATCGCCTGCCTTGGATCCCGATACCGCGACAAGCATAAACCCCAAGGTTCGATAGCGGTTTGGCCACGGCGATGGGAGCTCTGAAATCTCTGCTAATCTTTTTCGAAGCTGCAAGAGCCAGAAGACGCTGAGTGCCTGCATCAGCATGCAGAGGTTGGTCACGCTGGCTGCGATAAAGGGCTCGTTGTAAGCTGCGTACCTCAATTTCGATCTTCAGGGCGCAGCTGTGGACATACGAAGAATGTCAAGTGCGGAGTTTTGGCATGCCCAGCCGGCGATCACACATTGTGATACTGAGGCTCCTGCCAATTGTGGGACACGGGGTCCAATACTGCAGGAGGCTGGTTGAAAATGTTGATCGTCCGAGCAAATTGCACGGAAAAGTATGGCATCACCATGGAACCTCGGCGGATCCAAGGTTTGCATAGGCTTCCTGGCCATTTCCCGTCACGGATCCGTTACAGTTCGTTCTGACAGCACCTGCGCACTCTTCTGAGCGGGTGGGGCGTGCCAGTCCCCACAGCATAAACACGAAGCTAATCTACATTATGCCATTCAGCAGGTGCTGCATTCAGGATTGCAGGCATGGATGGGTCCACTACGGCCACTACGTGCAGGCTTTCCTCTGGCGCTGCGTGCCGTGATTGTGCCGACCCCGAAAGCCCCCTCGTGATTTGGGTGCAGCAAAGCGTTCCAGCGGCCGGGGCCCGAGTTGCTTTTCGTTTTGCCCTGCGCCTCGCGGCCTCGCGCACGGCGCCCTGCCCGCGCCCCGCGCCCCCTGCCCTGCCCGGTCCGCGCAGTATTTTGGTGGATGCGAGCCCCGAGAGATTGGTGCTGTCTGAAGCCATGGTCCAAAGTAGGGAGTAAACGCAATTCAGACTGGAGCTGAACGCAACTCGAGCTCTGCTCACCGACTGCCACTGAGCCGTGAACCTAACAGTGTGAAGCCAACCCCGATCATGTAGTACTTGTAGTCCTGTTTGGACATTTTCCAAACCTCTTTGACCGCAAAGGCTGTTCCCAGATCTTTTTCGAAGTCATAGGACTTGGCGAGCTTCAGGCAGCGATCTTCAGTTGTTTTACCTGCACCATGTTTCGCTCCCAGTGACCTCTGCACGCGACCCTGCAAAAAAAGCCTGGGGCTTGGTCATTGGCATCCGGCTCCTGCCCACCACATGGAATGGAGTCTCAGTTGCAGCTGACAGATCACAACCACGCGTTTCCCTGGCAAACAAGTCCCAAGTCCCTTTCGTATCCCTGCAGCGCGAATGGCGAAATTCAAGCACTGCCTTGGAGGACGTCGCTTCCAGGAGTTCCTGGGCCGCGCCAGGTGCTGCAGGTGCCGGAGCAGGTGCCTCATGTTTCGGACAGCAGGAGAACACAATTCATTTCACGGTATTCCACCTGGGCCGGCAAAACCGCGGTGGTCTCCGCCTTCTCTGCAGGCGGCACGTCTGCATCCTGCGCAGCATGCAGGATGATGCAGGAGCGAGGGCGGGTACTCGTCCAACTACATCACGTGTGTCTGGAGGCCTTGGATGCGGACATCTGCAGGCTCAATAGCTTCTCATAAGCGCCTTGCTTGGACATCAACTCCTGTCAAGCCGTGTCTCTGCTGCACATAGCCTTCCCAACTCGCACCGTGAAGTGATGTCCTCGTGCGTCCCTTGCTCCACGACTTTCCCCTTGTCTAACACACAGATCTGGTGTGCATTGCGGACAGTGGACAGGCGGTGTGCGATCACCTTAATGCGCACAGGAGCATTTCGGAACATCGCGTTGATAGTCGTTGATTGACTACAAGAAGAAGGGGTTCGAAGCCAAGCTGCGATTGTTGTTCGTCCACCAACTTCCAATAGCTCGTCCAGCGCCTTCTGGACGGCTCGCTCTGATGCCGAGTCCAGCGCACTGGTGGCCTGTGCGAGGATTCTGGCCCCATCTCTGCGACGAATTGCACCAAGAAGGGGTTACATGCACAAGGCCCAGCGAGGCCTCGTCCAGCAGCAACACAGCCTGGCAAATTCTTTGAAAGTGAGAGATGCATGCTGACTCCAGTGACTGGTCGTCGATGTTGACTGGAATCAACGAGCTCCAATCGCATGCAGCCGCAGCACAGGCTTCCGGATCAAAGCACGGGCGATGGCCAATCGCTGCTTCTGGCCGCCGCTTAGCTGTGCCCCAGCTTCACCCACCTCGGTAACATGAGTAACATGCGATGACTCTGCCGCGCGCGACCTGCTGTATTGATGAGTAATTAGCAGGCAAGCTGCCATGGTCTGATAACCTCGAGGAAAAGTAGAAATGAAGTCGTGGGCGCTCGCCTAGGAAAACATGAAGGGGTGCATCCAAATAATGACCAGAACCTAGTGGCAAAAGTTCTTTGCTGCATGTCTTTCCTGGAGACTACGGTCACTCTCAGATGCTGGCCAGAATTGCTGCCTGGCAAGAGGGGAGTGATGCAACATGATGCAACGCAAACTCTACTGCTTTCGCATTGCGAAGCTTTCCTCCACACAACGGCGCAGAGAAAACTCGCGCATGGATGTGGCAAATTTCTGGAAAGCTCTGCCGAAGGGAAGAGGAAGGCAAATAATGAGCAAGTCAACATCAGACACATGCATGCGGCATTCTGTTCAACTGCTGCAACGGCACGAAGCTCTTGCGGAGTTGCCTGCTCCACGTCGGCTTTCGTGACGGAGTTGGCGCTGCCGGCTGCAATGTTCTCGTAAATTGTATCTTGGAAGAGGACAGGCTCCTGCTCTTACCATTGCGATTCCATGCTGCGCAGGATCTCACACTGAGCTCTGTCCTGTTCGACGAGCGCGAGTTTGGACCGGAACCATTGGAGTTCCAATGTGCGCACATCAGTGCCTGTGACGGTGTAACGGGTCTTGGAATCCACTAGAAGCTGCGCCGGCCAAGGCACCGTCAAGGCAAACCGTTCCAGTCTTCGGCTCGTAGAAACGCAGCAGCAGGCCGACAAGTGTACTCCTCGATGTTCAAGCTGCTACAGCCGTTCTTCCAAGTAGTTCTCAACAAAAATAAAGTTAGGAGCTGTGGCAATCCTAGTGATTCAGAGCCGATCTGTGGCTCCGAACCGTGGCCCGCAAACGACAAAACAGCGACAACGCAGACGAACAAACTTTTGGGATGCACCGGCAAATTTGGGATGCACGGTTGGCCGGATTCAGACGGACTCCCATGGAGTTGTTCGTGGTTGACTTACGCACTAGGGCCTTAGGTGCTCTTGCAACATGCCAACCGATTCCTCCGCTGTGCACAACCTTCCGTCTCTCGATGCCAACCCTGCAAACCGGCCTTGTGACACATTCGTGTAACAGCACCAGAACAAGGGGTCCCTAGTCGCCAAAAACATACAGCTTCCTATCTTAAAGCATAGCTGGCATAGCTGCTATAGCTGGAAAGCATGGGAACCATCAGTGCATCTCAGTCGCTGCCCTTCTAATGATGCTAGGATATGCTCATCCCTCCCGCCCTCCCTTCCCGCTTCTTGGGACTCCCGGCTTCCCAGAACCGCTGCCACCCACGAAGGCAGTGGTACAGTTGGCCTTGATCTCCAATGTCACGCCCTTCAGAACCAAGGACTCCTTGGCTTCGCATTCCAATCGTCTCCGGCGTGAGAACTACGTTCCAATCATGGTACCAGTAATTATCAAACGGTGGGTGGTTGCTTTCGATGTGGCACCTGACGGAAACTCAAGCGAAAGATCTACTGCTCAACGACCTGGAGTCCGTGCGCTTTGGGTAGGCGAAAAATACGTCGGAGAAGATGATCTCACCCTCCACGTGGGGAAGAATCTTGCCACCGCCTCTGCAATTCTGTCAGAGAGAGTATCGTGACCATGTCAGATGCATGGACCCTTCCTTGGTCGCCTACATGCCTACAGAAGCCCAGGCCAGCAATTTATGCTTTCGTTTGCAAAATGCCCTGCGTGACTCACACTGCAACCTGCAAAAGTCCAGAGTCGATGCTAGGGCCGCTTAGGCCCCGACTTGTAGCACTGAGTGGTTCATCCAGAATTGTGCCAATACGGTGCATTGCAGCTCGCGCATTTGCAAAGGCCACGAAGCACATGTTCATGGTGCCCAAGCCCATCGTAAATCCCCAAATGATCGTGTACCTCGAATGCTGAAGCTCTGCCTGCACATCGCTACAATTGCTCGGTGCGCAACATTTATGATCAATTCGTGCTCCGCTGCATAGCTGACATAATCGTGCCACCGGTCCGACAATTTCCAAATGGCGGTGATGCCCGCCAGCAGTCCTTCAGCCGCATCACATCCCCACTAGGAGTAGGATGCTGGGATGACCTAAACCGTGGCCCTCATGACTTCTTCGACAGGCCGAGAGGCGGTTTCGTAGTCTTGCAGCACCCACTGGGAACCGAAGTATACGCCCAGGGACATCCCCGTAATGAGCACCTGAACTGCGGTGAGTTCTGACCCTGGGAATGACCCCAAGGCATGTCCTTTAAATCCGCCAGAGGAGCCGTGTTGACAAGGCCAGTGGCATAGCCGGCGACAACCCCAATCCTTGGCCAAAGCACAATGACCATCGACAGCCTTGCACGGAAATACTTCCTCCGAGGCGTACTAAGCCTCCGTCTGGATGGCATTGATGTGAGCCTCGTCTACATGCCCATTGAAGGCTTCCAGCTCCAGTCGCTGGCCATTGAAGGCCGTCACTGTCTTGATGAGCTCGGTAGCAGTTACCTCAGCTCTGTCGTGCTACGTCGGGATCCGTTCCTGTGCTCGGGTGCATTCGATGCATACCTGAACTTTGCCAAGACACCGCCACCTGACCCGCCTTGGCATAGCAGGCCTCGACCACGGTAGAGAAGTTCCGCACCACTTCGACGGACAAAGCCATGCACATTCCTGCAATGGGCATGATGATGGCCATGAGAATGCTGACCTTCCAGTCGCGACTGCAAGCAAGAACCTCGGCCCGAGAGAGCTGAGTGGAGCTACCCGAGGCTGTGCAGTCAAAACCCCGGCTGCGGCTGTGGAACTGTAGCTGACACGGCCATGAAGCAGGCTCGAGTGAAATCGACGAGTCGCTCCCCGATTCCATCCCGGAAAAGGTGCGTGTCTTGCACAAGCTGTGGAGCCAGCTCGGAGGCATTGTGCATGTCGTGCCAGCTTGGACCTTGCATCAAAATCTGATAGAAATACTGTCGTCGCGCTGCCACCACCTGTCGATCAGCTGCCTTGATGACCAAATAGCATCCGCCAGTTCTTGCGACCAAGACCACGAGCGCGAGCAGCACGTAAGTCAGGCCGACCTCTGCTACCTTCGAGTCTCGGATGGTGTGCGGCGCATGGACAGGTGGCAGGGAACCATCGTCATTCGGCATGTACACCGCTTGATAAAGGTCGGACAGGAAGAAGAAGGCCATAGGCATGCAAGAACCATGCACGGCGCCCAAAACCATGGCAAGCGTAGTGCATATCAAGTCCTTGCTGGTTACAAACACACGCGCACACACGCACACACATCGACAGATAGACTCGTCTGCACCCTTGGCTTCAGCTCGGTGGCCCATGGGCGCGCGAAGCGGAAGAGTGCATTGAAGGAAGCTCTCACCTTTGCATTGTTGTCGGTGACGGTTTGATCGTGGCTCAACAAGCTCAAGGACTCAAGGCAGGTGGGTCTCTCCTAGCCTCCTCTTCCTTCTTCGGCTCTATCGACTCGTCGCCACTGGACACGGACATCGCATAGTCGTCGATGGCGCTGGTGCTGCCTAGCACGTGCAGAATGCTTCGCATGCAAAGCACCGCTGAGATTCAAATCTGCCAACCAGCTGCCGGGTGTAGTAGCATTCTCGTCAACTCTATCTTCAAAGCCTGTCTCCAGGTTCTCACCTCAGCAACATTGACATCGTGACGTTATCGAACATCCCAGAGCCAGACCGACTCACGCCAAGCAGCTCAGGGGTGGTGTTGCTGTCGAGGTCGTATCCAGGCCGGGTGACAAGTTTCCAGGCAGTCCGACCTCCGATTCTTCGGGGAGAGCACATTTTCCTCTAAAGCTTGGGCAGCGTGGGCAGCTTGGGCCTGGTCATCCTTGGCCGGGCCGAAGGTACGGTGGAAGAAGTTCAAAGAGACCAGGGCGAGGATGAGAATCGACCCCCCGGTAATCGGAAGCGCCAGGGAGGCCCTAGCATACTCCACTTCGTTTTCCTCTAGCCAGGAATAGCCCGGCTGGACATCAAAAGGGTCGGACTTCTGGGCTCTTAGCGCTTTTAGCGCCGCTTGGCGGAGCAGCTTGAGAACCCCTCGGCCCATGGCGTTCTGGTTCTTTCTCTCAGATTCAGTTGCGACAGCTAGCACCACGCCCTTGAAGAGCTTGTCGATTTGGGTCTCGTTGAGGTTCAGGTCCTGAATTAGCTGCAGCATATGCAGCTCAGGAAGCACCCAAGCATGATTCATGCGATGTACAAGTGTATGAGCCAGGAGTCATTGAACATCAAGTGCCTTAGGCGAGTGTCAGGGTGCAAAGGGTGTCTAACGGCAAGGGAAAGATCGAGGGCACGAGTGACATCACGATTCCGGCAGTAACACTGTGACCGATGCTGTCAAGCTTCTCAAGAGCCTGCAAGGCTTCATTGCCATTGGTCTTTAAGTCAATGGTCATCGAGTCGCTGGACATTGACAACGACGAATTCGACTTCTCGTTTGCAGTATCGGATTTTTCTATCAGGGAGGCGGTAAAGATGGACCTGTCTTCCTCGTTGAGCTTCGAATCTTGAGATCGCTCCTGAAGAAGGCTCGTGTGCCACGGGACTGGACTGACTAGGCAATGCGGTGCAGGTGGATTCACTGCCGGCACGTGCCAACCCCGTCCTTGGCACTTCGCGCATGGACGGCAGCTTGCAAAGCACCAAGACCACATGCGTTAGAGGCACCCCTGGAAAGGCGAAGACGAAGACCCTCACAAATTTAACAGTTGCTCTAATTACAAGGCCTATCGCAGCTGTCGTCAGCGGACAGCGCAGAAGACACTTGGACATTCAGGGTCTTTTGCACATCTGCCTGCAGACACAGATAAGATCTAGAAACAAAGACAAACGACCAAGAGCATAGGCATAGACCAAGGCGTGCAGACCCGTAGCAAATACGGCCTCTGCCAGAGGGGTGAGCGGCAAAGCGGGCAAAAGAATGAGACAGTGCTTCAGCACCTCGGATACTGTTAGGAATGCGACGGCCCAAATCTGGCACGTCATGTCTGGTGAAGCACTGAGGAAGGCACGGATGTGAATGTCATAATGACCTCGGCAGCTGGGATCTCTGCAGTCACCCGAAACATGCCGCATCTTGACCAACGCAGGCTTTTGACTCTCACTGCTCGCATGGGGCAAGGGCTGAAGGTCAAGCCAAGATGCTGTTCGGATGTGATGGATATGAAGTTCTGTGCCGCAAGGGTTCCAGCAACAGATTCTCTCTGAGCCGGTGGCGTCAGCATGCTTAAGGCTCAAGCTTTTCCAGCTAGTTCAACCAAAAACGGAAAAGCTCACCATCGCTTAAAGTCTAATGCGATGGATGCAGCAGCAGTGGCGTTGTTGACGACAGAGAAACCCCCCGAGCAAAGAGTCTCCGAGAGGCCACGTGTCAAGGTTGCGGCAAGTGTAGGCATGTCAAGGGTTCTTGTTTATAACATTCGTGCACTTCGACAAAGACAGTTTCCTGTCAAGCATCGGCTTCAAGCCCTTGCCAACTTGGGTGGACAGCAGGTTGACCGCTTGGAACGGCGGTGGCTTGGCAACAAGACGATCATCAAAGCAGAGGCTTTGCAAGTGATGTGCTCACCCCTTTTCGAATTTGTGTTCGAGCCCCGGCACAGAAGCCCTCTATCGAAAAGCATGGACGCATGCAGCACAGCAGAGAGGATAGAAAACGGCGCAGTGCTTGCACAGCACCTCGTGGAACCAGCTAGAGAGGCTCTCCTGGTTCCAGTTCTGAACCTGCACATGGGTCGGTTATCTAAATCCACAACGACTCTGCAACGGACATGGTCGCGGGGGCCTTTCTGGGAGGTGGAGGCTCTCGTCTGGTGTGCTTAGAGATCGTAGGGGCGCCTCCCAGAAACAGCCCGGCGACTTGATCCAGCTATGCCGTGTCATCTTGCCTCCGAGCTCGCTTACCTTCTGACCCAAGCCGCTGGTCGCGAGATCATGAAGAACCAGTCTCGCCTGCATGCAATGGTCGGGTTTGCAGTTTCGTGTTATGCGCATCTTGACGTCCATCCTCAAAGAGTTCTTGCGGATGTAGCCCGGGCCTTGGAAAGCTGAATGCGCGCCTGGGGTTCTCAGACGAATGAATTCTTGGGGCCGAGCACCCCTGGGGGCTGCAGCTCCGGCACCTTGTCAGACTTCTTCCGCTTTCTCAAGGAAGCGTGGCTCACATAATCTCAATCTCACGCCTTCAAGAGAGCCTCCTCCATATCCTCCACTAGGGTTTGTGCCTGCAAGCCGTGCCTCTTCATGTGCCACTGACACAAAGCACATAGTCGGCAGCGACGCCTGTGTGTTCTGTTGCATCAGCTGCTTCTCAATGACTGCTTGCCGCTCTCCCCGAGCATTGGCACCTGCATCCATGTCAATCCGATACTCTCGTCGCAAGGCTCACGTCTGACAAGGGACTGCAGGCTTTGGGTCTGGGTCTACGGCGTGCTTCCTTCCGGGCAAGTTTGGACTTCATCTTCCTGAGCTAAAGTACAGCTCTACAGATGCTCCACCATCGCAATAGAATCACTAGAATGCAGCCAGCATGAATGCCCGAGGCAGCGCCAGCATTCTGCTTGTCAAGGCTCTCCTTCCTGACCCTCTCCTCCATGGCAAAACTGAGCACCAAGTCATTGATTTACTGACGACTGCCAGCCGCTTCTTTGCACGCCTTCTCAGCTTTGATGAGCCGGGCTTCCTCAGCAAGTCGCCCTGCCTTCTGCCGTTCCACCTCTCAGGGGTCGGAAACGGGCCAAGAACTGCTCAAGATAGGTTCAGGCTGTCCGAGTCCGTGCCTCGAATTGCCACTCTGCTGGGGGTGCTGAGATGCCTTTGTACACCCTGCGCTGCGGCAGCTTGTGTCAATGGAACCCCTGACCTTTTGATCGCAGAGTTTCGTAACGAACGCGCCTGTTCATCGCCATGACCTTGAACACCGCTGCCTGCACAAAGCTAAAGGCGACGCCAGGAGTTCTCTCCACGCCGATTTTGCATCTGCCTTCATCTTTTCGACTGGAGTGCGAGCGCCCAAGTGGTTTGTCTGAGCAGGATCCCAAGCATCTATCTCACACAACAAAGCCGCAGATTGGCACACGGCCCACACCTTGAGCAGACCGTCCTTCCACTCCGGCCGATTCCACTCCATTCGCCTCGCCCCGACGCGCATAACGCGCATACCGAAACATCCTACTCCCGATTTAAACGAGATGCGTCGGGTTGACTAGGCCACGGTACTGCTGAGCACATTGCTGAGAACCAGCCTCACGCCGGAGAACTTGACGCCCACGTCAGTGCCATAAGCATAGCGCCTGGCACATGGATTTGAACCCGTCGACGAACCCATGCGTGCACGATGGCCGCTGAAGGTTCACCTCTCAGCCTTCGTGTCGTCCCATCGGCTCTGCACCTTGAAAAACGATGACGCATGCACATGCCGCTCCGATCAGGATTTCGTCCAAGATCAGGGGCTGCGGCATATCCCGAAAGAGATTCTTGGGAGTCCTGCACACTGCAACAATCTGCAACATCCCCCCCGACTTTCAATCAGCATGAATTCACGCCCGGGGCCTGAGACTCCGCCTCTGAGAATTCCTCGGGCTCGTAGGGTCTGTATCCCTGCACCTCAGAGTCCACGAAAGCGGCTTACGGCTTCGTGCACACGCTCGCAAAAACCAAAGAAGCAGAATCAAGCTGGGAGGCAGGCTTCGGCTGCACGAAAGGCGGACAAGTCGAAGTCACCGATCTGCGCAGCTCGGGAAGTTGGGGCTGGCGGGCCATGCTCAAAGGCTCAGCTTCGGCTCCGCGATCTGGGCTCAAGGCTTCACCAGAGAAGCGCTTCAATGCAGGCCGGTGGCCCCAAGCTTTAGCTCCAACCGAGGTCGGCCCATCTGGCCTCCGCAGGAACGCTTGGCATGGGCAACAGGGCGAATGGGCGAAGCAGCCAGGGAAAGCGGAGCTGCGGCGGCTGCAGCCGGGCCTGTACTCGGCTTGAGCTCGAGCTCGAAGTGCCACCCTTGGCGCTACACTGAGCTGGTGAGCCGCTGTGGGTCCCCCTCTCTACAAGCCTAAGGCCCCAACGCCCAGGGCTCATGAAGCTGATAAGTAGGCATCGGTGGAGGGATTTGGCTAATTCGCGGCGACCTGCTGTTGATGCCACCATGGATCACCGTTTCCACAGCGCTCTACAACGACCAAGGGCCGAACGCCTTCGGCTTCGGAAGAGCTTTGGGTGGTGGGGGCTTTGCTGCTGCCGGGGGTCCTTTGGCTTTCGGCACCTGAAACTGGAGAAAAACAAGCTGACATCGCATGCCGCCTTGGAAGACACATCTAACACCAAAAGTTCATTGCATGACACTCCTGGTTCGTGATGCCGACATCAGCTTATGAGGCAAAGATTCAGACGCACTATCCGTCACAATCCCCTGGGGCAAGCAGGTGCATTGGCAACATGTGAAACAGGGCCGCCGGGCCACGCATTGATCGAAGAAGTCTCCAATGGTGCCGCTTGGTACCGTGTAGTGCCATGCATTTCTGTACTTCCCAGCCAGCCGCTGTCCCCCACTAAACACCAGGGCATGATTCAGGCAGCAGTCTCAGCTCTCTAATTGCTGGAACAAGAGCGAGCAACTGGCACCAAGAAGAGACGGAAGGGAAAAAGCAAAGTACTACGAAAACAAGAACATGGGTGCTCTTATAGTTCAGAGCATGGTCGTAAACGCTAATCAGCTTGCACAACGCAACCGCAAACGCGAACAAACACACCTACCTTCGTCAGACCTTCTTGAGGATACAAAACTTTGTCATCATTCGCTCCGAACTAAGCCCAGATCTTGCTTGATGCAAGTCAACCCGTTGCGCTGCTGCGAGCTGCTGAGATTTCAGCGCGTCTTTGGCATTCTTCTTTCCGGTAGCTTGCTAGGGCTCCTAGGGCTGCTAATGTTACTGAGCCATTCCAGTATGGTTTCAGCAACCACAACAAGGGCAAACGGCAACAGCGCGGTCAGCACCGACCAGCTGAAGATGCATGCAAGACATTTAGCAGGGGAAGCCAGGAAAGGACAAAGACAGGGCAAGTGCAAGACCGTCGACGACACCACCACCACTGCCAACAACAATCACAACAACCACAACCACCACCGCGACCACGACCACCAACAACAACAGCAGCATGCGACCAGTCTGTCTGATAGTACTGAGGTGAACATGGTGAGGAGCCTCAACTGCTGCATGGGCAGGCAAATTATGCTTCCCCTGTGTGCGCTGTAGCTGCACCCGGAAAGGTCCTTGTGCGCCTGGAGTTCAGGGTTCTAGTTGAGTGGGCCTGCCTATGGTCAAAAGCAACTTCACACCAAGCCGGTTGGACATGTGCTTTTAAAAAAACTGAACCGGTGCGTGTAGGTACTGTGTCCTCGTGTTGCACTGCACTGCTGCCTGTCCTCTTGTCATCGGTGTGCGCATGTCTTGCTGCACCCGAAGCTTCAATGCAATAACTACGTGTCACGCAAGCCAACACAGCAAATGCTGCCTCGTGCATGTGGAATTGGCGTTTTCCTGAAAAGCTTGACGTATGTCAGTGGCAAGGTTGAACAGCAGCAGCGACAGCAACAACAACAACTGCTACTGCTGCTGCTGCTGCTGCTGCTGCTGCTGCTGCTGCTGCTGCTGCTGCTGCTGCTGCTGCTGCTGCTGCTGCTGCTGCTACTGCTGCTGCTACTGCTATCGCTATTGCTAATTCTGATGCTGTTACTACTACTACTACTACT
>CAJNDV010016002.1:81859-102195 GCA_905221635.1 Symbiodinium sp. CCMP2456 | reverse complement strand
TGTGTGTGTGTGTGTCTGTCTGAGTGCGTGTGCATGCGTGCAACCACAAACTTGCCGCAGGCAGCAGGACGCATTCGCAAAAAGCACTCTAGGCGGGCAAGGCTCAGACTGCCGTGCTCTTGGCGCCTAAGTGTCCGCTTGCTGAGAAAGATATCCGCGAGACCATGGGAAGCATACGAGCAAAGGGCTCTTCAAGCTGCCAGGATACTGCAAGTTGGATGCGTTCTGCTTCGCTTCAGTTTGCAATGCTGCTGTCTTTTTGGTCATCTCTTGTGATTGCACCTGACACAATCAGCATCGACTGAAAGAAGCATGAGTGCCAGACGCCGGGCCTGGTTCTGAACTTCTTGCTGATGCAAACGTCCTTCTGCCTCCTGGAGCTTCAGCTGATAGGGTTTCAGGGCCTTCTCTGCCTCCTTCGTCCTGGCAGGCCAGCTCTAGCGAAAACATGCACAAGCCCCACAATGGTTCGCCAAGAGCTGAGGCTTCTCCTTTCTTCCTCATCGTCCACGATGTGACGCTGAGCACGATCTCGAGCAGCTTGCACTGCGGCTTTCTGCTCCTGTGCATGCGCAAGGCTCTGAAAGCCAACATCCCTCACCAACAGCGAGGCAGTAGGCTCAGTCCTCTCTGGTATGCTCCAGTTGGGTCTGCACCTCGCATCTCGGGCGTATGTCAAGACATGCACGACCGCTGATCGAAAATATGACATATCGACCCTGAACTTCGCTGACCCCATCAACACGTTCCTGACAACTATAGTTCGGAGGTGCCCCTTATCCTGTGCATCCAGCGCACAGCCCACACAGCCACTTGTGTAGCCGGGTCTGTGGTAACAAAATAGCCAAGGGATCGGTCTTCCAAGCAACACACCAAGGTGTAAACTTGTTGCGCAGGTTCCCCGATTTCTGCGTCTGGGTGACACGACTTGGCGAAACAGAAGGGTGCAGATCTAGGGGACGTGTTACGACCCTCAGGCCTTTGGCCCGCCCAACCACTCACATTTTAGTGTCTCTCTCTCTCTCTCTCTCTCCCTCTCTCTCGTTCAGTGTCCTCTTCCGTTCTGCAGGCTTTACCTCTCTTTTAACTTGGGCTTAAGTCCGGGGTGACTGTTTATAACCGGACCCGGGCCCAATGCGGCTCAGTCCAGCCGCTGTGAACTGGAGTGAGGGGAATGGGCTCCTGCTCAAGCCCTTCGTTGGCCTGTGGGTTTCAGTGAAGGTTATAAGATGTCATGAGGAAAACCTAGCCGCCCTAGCCCTAGCCTAAGTCACTCCAACACACCCGGGTCAAGCGGCCAAAGCCGCAATCCCGACAAATGCGACAAGGGGACGAAGGCAAAAGTGTCCTTCTGCTGCGCCACTTCATGAGAGTACGGCAGAGGATTACTTTCTGTTTCTCCCTCTCCTTTCTTCAGACTCCCCTTCAGTTCCTCAATTTTCTCTTTCAATCCCGTTGCTATCGATCTCCGGCGCCTTGTGGAGCTTTACCTCTGCAGCGTCGTGAGTTGCTTTGGCAGCTTCTTGCTCCTGTCGCAGAGCTTCTTCTTCCACCTTGGCTTCCTCCTGCGGTATGGCGCGGTATGGCAAAGGCAAGCTTGAGAAAGCTTGAATCCCGTCGTCCTTGTTCTTGCGACGTGCTTCTTTTAGCAAGAGCCTGAAAGAGAGGTGACATGTCGCAGGAAGTCTTCTACGTAGCTATGCATGGGACGCGTGTCTCACGACCAACTCCGGTTTTCACCTGAATTTGACGGTAATTAGAAGGACCCAGGGGTTATCCGCCAAGTGTCACCGAACATCCGAACCCGGAACGTCGCAGACAAGTCGCTTGGTGCGTTCTAGCTCTTGCTCCGCGAGCGACATTTCCTGAGGATTGACTTGTCGAAGCAGACCGAGCTGACCTCGACAGGCGTCTGCGTCGCGCTTGGCGGCACTTGGCGGCCCCGGTCCGGCCTTGTTTCGACTCCACGAGCCGCTCTTCCGCCAGATTCGCGACCTTCAGCCGTGTTCGACTCAGGACGCTCAAGACCGAGCCCATCCAGGCACCTCCTGGTGCTCCCGCGTGCGTCGAGCTGAATCCCAGCGTGCCTCCTGCACCTGCGCCGACTCACTCCTCAGCTTCAAACTTGATCAAATCTGTCTTCTTCACCCGTGCCATGCCATGCAATGCCCAGCCAAGCAAAGGGCACATCGCTGAGGTTCTGCTTTTGGCTCCTTAGGCTCACTGTCGGGACAAACACATCAACGGCGTCTTGATGTTGACGGCACGCTTCCTCTCGGGCTTATCAGGCTTACGGTTGCTTAGCGGCTCAAGGTTTCGAGGGGCATTTCGGGTCAACCGCGTCTGCGGTTGGGGAGTTCGACTCTCACAACTCGCGCAAGGCAGGGCAAGGATCCTCACAAGTCGGTGTCAGACTGATTCCAACCAACAGCACAGGTTTCAGAGGAGAACGCACCCAAGAACACAGCAACGGGTGGTGTAAGATTTTTTTGGCCGAGCTATGACAGGCCCGCGACGCAGGGTGCCAGATAAGACCAGGTACATCCGAAGTTCAGGAGCAAGCAGGCGCAACTGCACGAGTTTCTCTCTCGCAACTCGGGCTCTCCAGGCGAGGCTAGGTCTAGGTCGACAGAGAGAGACTACACTGCACGGGTTGAGGGCTTCTTTTTGCCTCCCACTCAGCAAGGACGAGAGCTGCATTGCAGGGTGGTCAACTGCGGGGGTTTATGGAGACGGTTTTGACTTGTTGATGCTCAGTCTAGTTGAACTTTAAAGTTTGGTGTTTCGGCGCTCACACTACTAGGCGAGGAAGGTTCGGCAACGCTTCAGAAATCGCCAACATGAGCTCGTCACCACCGCTTGAGATGAGCGCCACGAAGGCTAGGGGCAGGGAGCGTAGCAGGGAAAGGATGGGGCGACTTGTCGTGCGAATCGATTGCTGACAGTTTTTGTCAGTGATGCGCTTCAAAAGGTCGAGACAACCCACACTGTCTCTGCTGAATGCGCTGAACGCCGACAGTTGTCGCGATATTCACGGGAAAATGAAGCAGCAAGCTGGTTGGAATGCACCGGCCCGAGATGCGAGTACACCCCGCGCTACCCTAGACGGGCGCCGCAGAAGTCGCAACACACAGCGGCGTGTGCGATGGCTCGCCGTGCAGAAGTGTAACTCGTCAAAAAGCGCAATAGCTAGGCAGATGTAAGCGAAATAAGGCAATAGAATTGAAGCCACCCTACACGAAAGTCGCCATGCTGCCAATTGCCCTTGAAACTGCTGCTAGACACCAGTGTCGATCTTGCAGGGTCGAGACAAGAAGTATGGACTGAACAAGAACAATCTGAACATGCTGGACAGTGTACCTTCAGGTAGGGGAGGAGGCGGGGGCCTAGGAGAGGGGAGCGCCTGGGTTGCCCCGCCCCCTCCCCCACCGTTTAACTATTGTGAACCACAGAGCAAGCTCTCGTGAAAGGCAAGATGCCACGGGGACCCTGGGCAAACTGTCAGATCTGCTACATGGTACTGTACAAGCATCCTGTGACGTGGTCAAACGATGTTAATCTTCGTTAAGCCGGCCCCACTAATTACACTAATTTTTGGGTTGACAGCTTCGGGGTGGGTTGTTTGCCTCTGCATGGAACTGTGGGGTGCTAGAGCAACCGACAACAACCGAAAAACACTTTGACGTCAAACAAGAAGACGAAGTTGTCGAAAAAACACGAGTTCGGCGAATGCTGCAGACGACAGGAGATAAAAACATGCACAGAAAAGGCACAGTTAAAGACAACAGAGACGCAGTAGACATGCTTGCCGTCAGGAACATCCTCCAACTGCCTTCTCAAACTTAAGTTCAGGAGAGGCACGCGAGCTCTTTGCCTAAGTTACACACCGCTGGTCTGCAAAGAATGCCCGCACCAAGTCACTTTCTGAAAAGAGCGCAGGCTATTGTCGCCGAATTGCGCGCATCCTTCAAGTCTCGCTCGAGCTTGTTGCTCTTCATGACAGCAAGGCGCGCACCGTTGTTGTAATCTTCTTCCCGGTGCCGAATTGCGATCAGCTGATCCTCATCTCAAGCTGCGGTCTGGGCAAGCCTGCACTGAGCCACCGTAATCCAGCGTGCGTCCTCCGTGGTCTTGAGCAGCTGCTTCTGGGCCTTGATTTCCTCAGACATTCCAGCTTCCTTGCTTCTCCGACCTCGACGCTAACGTTCCTGGTGGCCTGGTTCAGCTTCTTCACCTCCTCCTCCCCTTGGAGCATCTTCTTTTGGAACTCCTGCGTCCTGGCCTGGCCGCACTTAAATTAAGGCACTGCCACGAGAAGCTCCTTGCTGGGCATCGCAGGGCCTTGGCTCGGAAAGCCTTCTCCAGAACTCCGCCGTGGACCTTTGCTAGTTCTTCCATCCTGCGGAGATTACACAGCTGCAGCACGCGATTACCCCAGAGCTTCAAAATCCCACGCACCTGGATTCCCGTTTAGCCATCATGTCAGCGCGACGTGAGTATGACTCTTCCTGTTGCAACAGCTCGCGAAGGCTGCGGGAAACTCCAGAACTGAAGTTCGGCCTGTCGCGAGAGCTGTTCCATTTTCAGCTTTGCTGCTTCATACTGCTGCTGCTTTAGAAGCAGCTGGCCAGTCATTTGGGCCTGAAGATCGCTCATGGCGCAGGTGCGAAATCTGTAACTCTGACTTGCACACTTCCCAACAGTTACACCTTGACACAAAGCAAAATCTACCTCGCTGCCAAGAGTCGACGGCTGCCTGAGCCTGCACCTGGGACTCCGCTCCAGCCTGGGGAGAGCCCGCGCAGCGTCTAAACTGGCGCGCTCGCGACTCGCGACCCGCGGCCCCCAAGCCTTCGCCAGGCTGAGGCCCACCTAGGTGGCGAAGGCGACCAACTTACAAGAGGGACTCGGGCTCTGAAGACTCTTGTCATCCTTGTCATCCTAGTCCTAGCCGATGGCCTTTCAAGCTCGGACCGACTCCCTTCACACGTTGCCAAGTCCGTTCAAGAGCGAAGTGCAACAGCGCCTGACCACTACAGCTCAAAGCAGAAAGGGCCCAATATCATCATCGAAGGGAGTGTGCTGTTGAGCCGAGGTGAGTGGTGGTTCGGCGGTTGGACGTTATTTCTTAACTGCCGGCTTGCTCGTGATTGACGGCTGGGACTGTGGTCGTCATCTGGGAAACATGCCATTGACAAAGTTGCAGCCTGAGCAATGCCAACACCTGATGTCCGCGCATCGTCACACACTGGATGCTCGCGACTAGGTGCCGTTGCCTTATCGCTCTTGGCCCATTTACGTCCCACTAGTGGCGGCTGTGGTGTCGGCGGGATCTTGTGCTTGGCAATTCAGCCAACGCCACATTGCTGAGCTGAGCACCCCACTTCATTGATTGGCTGCGCAGATCCGCATGCCAGGCCAAGCAGCAGAAGGTGCCACATCGGCAGGGAAAGCTAAACACCAGTTGCCTATCGCAACTGGTTTGAGCCACCCAGGCTTCGCATCAGGCATAGCTTGGCGTTCATTGGCTGTGCTTGCACGCTCGGCGGCTCGCAGTCCAGTTCGCCACCGCATGCTTTCCGTTGCCCCTCCCACCGATCTACGGCTAATCCCAGCTTCAGGCTGCCTGCACCTCCCTGTCGCTCTTGATTCTCTTCGAGGTCGGCTCAGCCAAGGCAATCTGTGGCACTGCCTGCGCAACAGCTTGCACTGACGCCCTTTCCTGCCAAGCTCAGAAGAGTGCCCTCACCTTGTCCCGTACGGGCGCAGGTGCAGGTGCAACAGCTCCGCGATTTTCCCGGACTTTCCCACCCTACCACAAACCAGGAAAACTCTTCAAGCTGCAGGTCTCACAGTTTGCCGAAATTTCCATGGAGAGGCGGGCCTTCACCTTTCCGCGGCTTTCCCGCGGGTCGGGCTGCTTGAAAAGGAGCCGCCATCGCAGCTTAGCACGCCTCACCACCTCAAGCAACTGGATGGTTTTTTTAACAAATCGACCCCTGTAAAGGACTGGCCGTGCTTGAAGGGACTCGCAGGGACTCTCGGAACTCGGCCCCGGCCGTTTTGGCTTTGGCCGGTCGTTTGCACTGTCAAGGGCCGCACACGTGGCTCGCACATCCAAGAACTGACTGCCCAGAGCCTTCGACTTCGACTTTGGGGCCATGCAGCTCCAAGGAAAAACCGCAGACCAACTTCAGGCTTGAGCCAAATGCTGTGACGAAACTCGTGCTGTGATGCCCTGGCTGTAGCTCGCCAATATGTGGACAGCAAGTGGGGAGTCGGGATAGAGCCTGAAGCCTCCACGATGCCGCGAAAAGCCGGGAAGCGAGTTCCCATATCCTGACGCACATGTCATCACTTCCGCGGTGTTCATCTCATATCTGACATGAAAGATCTCCCACAGTGCAAATTTAACTTCAACACCACGACATCGGAATCACCGATGAAGAAAGCCTTGCACCTAGCTTCTAGGTTCTAGGCACTGCCGAGGCATGGCAAAGCTGTAGGAAGAGCGATGCTGCATTCTCATCTACTACAGCTGCAGCCGGATGCAGTTGGCGCGAGTTCTTGGCACAAGTTCCAAAGAAGGAAAGAACTTTAAATCCTGGACACGAACTCAGACCCACGCCCCTGATCCCGGCTGGCTTCAAGACTCAACTAATTGCGTGCAGCAGACAGTCTGTACATGCTTGCTGCAAGGGTTAAAACCCATCGTGCTGGTTGGCTCGTGGTGCCCTCAGCGCTTTCTCCAGCGCTGCCGGCGGCGCATGCAACCAAAGCTCCTCGAGAATGCACTTTGAAATGCAAAGGCTTAGATGCTGATGATGCTGATAGCCGCTAGCTGTTCATTTCCGGTGGGCGCCCGGCACATACCACCGCCACCAAGCATTGGTGTGTCTTGCGCAGCCTTCGGACAGGACAAGGCGCAGAAAATCAGACGATGAGCCCTGTCCGAAAAATATGTATATATAACGTTATATAATATGTTATATATATACACACACACATACATACATGTTTTACACATCACGTAAGCTGCATAATATGGTGAGGCCCTCCCCTTTTACTGAACTTTCGACGATACCGAAAACTGTGTCCGCCGGCAGACACGACAGGAAACGCTAACCGGTTAACGGTAGAGTCGAGGCTAAAGTCTTTGCGGTGGCCTTCCGGCTGCGGTAAGGCATCCAGCTCCTCCGCGTCAGGCTGGAGCACAAATGTGAAAGTGCCATGCCCCAAGGCTGTCTACGCTCTCACAATTCGGACAAGCCAGGCGAGGTTCCATAGGCGCAGGTCGGCGTGACACGTTCCCTGCCCTGAGGTCATCTCCCAGTGTCTCCGGACTCCGGACCCGCCTTTAGGACAAAGTCCAATGCAGCATGGGGACAGCGACCGACCGAGGGCAAGAGGCCCTGCAGTGAAAGGAATCAGATTTACACTGAGAAGGCCGGCTACCCGGATTCCCACTGCACGCTTTGGACACGTTTTCTTCATTCACGCAGAGATGCCCGGAGCGCAAGTGCCTTGGCCAGAGCCTGTCGCGCAGCTGCAGGCAGTGCTGGAAACACGCCGGACCACTCGTGGAAAAGATACCTTTCAGGCTGAAGGTTGAAGCTCAATCGCCCATGGCGGTCCCAGCTGGGGTGCAGGCTCGATCTGCTCTCCTCGTTGCATCAGCTTGTCAATCACGTGCTCGCATTGTGCAAACCTTTCGACGGGTGACATCTACGCAAAATGAGCGAGCTGCTGCGTGCGCACGTGAGTCCCTCGTGGACCAGCAGCTCCTTCCGAGAGCAACTGCCTCGACTAGCCCAATATCCAAAACCTCCCGCGTCCTTAAAGACTGCGTCGATCACCTCAGCTGGTAGCTCGGGGTCCATGCTGTACACCTGCTCAGCCAGGTGGATTGGAAGCTCGATATCATGCTGCACTGCCCGTGCCTCTTCAAACATGGCCGTTACCATCGCGTCGAAGATCTCAGGCCTCTTGCCAAAACTTGGGATGACCAACCCGATTGTCACGCAGTTGGATTCGGTACTGTCCTGGCTCGTATATATCGGCAGACCAAGTAGAGGAAGTCACGACTTCCTGAGTGAGGCTGTGTGGGGCCCTGCGGCCTCGGAAACGAACTGCGACGACAAAGCGCCAAGTTTTCGACCCCAGAAGAAGCCAGTGTGAGGGGTCGCTCGTATGCTGCCATGCGCACCTTGTGCCTCGGGAGTCGAGGCTTCAGGGACTGGCCTGCCTTCTCCAACTAAGTCCGATGCGAATCCCAGCAGCCTCGGGTCATCCACTCTATATCGTTGCTCTACAGCGTGGACTCCACTGCGACAAGCAGCATGCCCGCATTCTCCTTGGCGAGCCGTGGCCAAGCCTGAAGCACAGGCTGCGCTGTATGCCTCGTGCTGCGTTTGGCTGCGCACTATGCGTTGACTCCATGCCTCCCGCCGGTCAATCACCTTTTGGACCACTCGCCAAACCTGTCACGGAGATCTGGCAGTACTTGGACCACTGGGATCCGTGGTCCCGGTATGTTCCGGTAGTTCGTTTTGAATGTGCCTGTTGCAGCACAAACCGGCAGTTCCGAACCTTGCCATCTGCTGTATGGAGTGCGCTGGAAATCATTCCTCGCACCTCGGAGTCTCGCTGTCTTGTCGATTCAGAGCGTGAGCTCAGGGTCTGGCTTGATCCGTGTGAGGTAGGCCAGCGGGCTCGGAGATCGGCCTCGGACCCAACAGCGGCCCCAGCCAGGCCCCTCTGCTCTGCGGCCCGAAAGACGTCGCCTAGCTGACGCGGCGACTTCCTGAATGCTTGGAGGCAGCCTCCAAAAGAGAATCTGCCCAAAGCTCAAAAGGCTCAGCAACAAGAACCTCAGCCAGAGATGCATCCTTTTAACTTCGAAGTTGTCTCACGCTTTGAGGAACTACGAAGAGTTGCGATCGCGGCAGTTCTACCGTGTTCTCGGCACCTCCGTCTGGAGCCCTTGTGGCTTGCAAGCTCAGTGATCTTCCACCAACTTCAGCACGCAACGAGGCAGGTCGAAGTTTGGATTCCACTACAACCCATTAAGTGCTGCTGGTGTGTAGCTAGAGCTGCGGCCATTTGCAGCTTTGTGCTCGGGCTATGATGGCAAGAGCAGTCTGCTGATCACTTGAAGCGCTGAAAGATTCCGTTGTAGAAGTCCTTGGTTGGTGATTGCCGCGAAAGCTACAACTCTAAACTCTGGCACTCCGAAGGTTGCCAATCACTACTCCTACTCTGGTGCTGCAACTGCTTCCGATGTTGCTCTAGCTGCCATCACCAGTTTTACACACGGCAATGATCTAGTCACCTTTTGGTTGCGACATGCTGCGATCATAAATTGAAACTGTGGTTTCGCAGCTGCCTTCTTGAACGAAGAGATGCCTGGACTCGTCGAGGAAACCGCTCAAGCGTTTCCTACATTCTCCCGCGCTGTCTGGCTTATTCCTTCAGGCGCCAACTTTGGCCGTAGAAATACACTCTCACTTTACATCATGACATCTTCTAACTCCAGCCATTCATCCGGATGGGCACACCAACATCGGGCCTCCCACAGCATCCCTGCCATCCCCGCGACTAGTGACTAGAGCTTGCGCATCAAAAAGACCTCGTAGGCATCGCAAGTGTGTCGGGCCAGTTGTTAACTATGAAAGACTGACCTTGGCCGCTCGACTGGAGCGAGTTGACCAATGAACGACTGCTGCTGCAGCATGCTGCAGCCTAGACCTCAACAACTCTTGTATGGCCCAAGCATCGATGCCCTTGATATCGAGAGGGTCAAGGCCAAACTGCTCAGCGAGGAGCTCCTTGACCGCCCTGAGCTTGCACAGACAAGCAGAAGCACCTTTTGCAAAAGCTCCTGCAACCAGTAAGGGCTAAGGTTCGGAAGTTGAAGAGTACGTGGCGGTGGAATGGACAGATAATCGACCATTGTCAACTGCTTCGTCGAGTTGTCTTGAAACGTGACAACCTCATGGTCAGCTGACGGCGCCACTACAAGGCCGCCTGCGCTGTTGCACGGATCTGCACGGCCGGAATGGCCGCAAAACTGCAGGATTGCAGTCCACGCTCTGAGGGCTGTGCAAGATCGATAGAAGACATTATGCGGTCGCCCTCTGCTTCATCAACGAAATAAGGATAATGAGCTGAGCTCGACATGTTCTTCTGCAGAACATACATCGCACAGTTGTCGGGATTCCTCGGCTCAGCATGTGGAACGGTTTAAAGTTCTTGTTCGACCAACATGACAGCAAGCAAACAACCTTCGACAGAAAATGCTTGCTGTGCAAGTGGAGCTGCCAAACGGTGTGAAAGGTGTTGGGCGACCAGTGGAATAGCTGCATCAAGATTAGCCGCATGGTCAATCCGTGGGTAACAACTATAATGGAGCTGGCCCCGCTCTGTTCCATCAGGTGTCCTGATGACCACGTGAGAAGCAGATCAGGGCGGAACAGAACTGCCACGACAGTGAAAAAGGCAGCAAGAGTCGACAACATCGTGGCGACAAAAACAACGCAGCTTTCACCAAGCTGCTATCCATCATCGAATCCCACCACTGTCGGGTTCGGTCATAGACATCAGCACCACTCTCCCCAGTCGGAAAGCGATACCTAAAGATGGGGAATGCCAAAGCACTTCTCTGCGGCTGCCAAATCTCCAGGCGTCAGGTTCTTTTACTTTCACGCTGAGACAGTATTGATACACTTGGCAGCACCCATGGCGGCTCCGTAGCCCCCAACTGTCGGTTGACATTTTCGACTAAGTGGAACTCTTTCAAACGTGCGTCCTCCGGAGTCCCGCGATTCACTCCGATTCACTGTAAGTTCCAATACAATCAAAGGCTTTCGTTTTGCCTTCGAAATGTCCAAAGTCTAGCAGCACCACGCTATTCGGGCTCTTGTATGTGGTGCTCTAAATTACGGGGCGACCAACTTTGGATGTTGCGCCCGGTCATCGTGGTCGTCGTGTTGATACTGGTGTTGTGACTTCCTTTTCGTGGGAACATTGAGAAGCCCCGATTAGTTTGTTAGTGCTTTGGAAGTGCTTTCGCAGTGATTTCATTAGCTCTTTGACAGCCTTCTGTTTTTGGCTAGCTCCGGTGCAAGTGGCTTGGAAGGCTTTCTGTTTCGGGCTAGCTACGGCGCAAGTGTTTTGGAAGGTTCTCTGTTTTTAGCTAGCTAGGTTGTTAGTCTTTTGTCAGTCTTTTGCAAAGCCGTCTGATTTAATAAGCTCAAGTACACGTGCGTTTCAAGCACGACCTGCAAGTGGTTGGCGAAGCATGGCCTATAGCCTTTAAACTTTAAGGGCACCCACCAGTGACTGGTGGTTCTTGTGGTCCTGGTCGTCTTGGTTGTGTTGGCCGTCGTGGTGCTCCGGCGTCTTCGGGGATAGATGGTCCGTTGCGTGGTCTTTGATCGTTGGGGATTCTCCGAGCATAATCTGAACACACAACACCCGCACCACGGAGAATTGCATTCCCTCTGCGTCTCTCCAGTGCGGAGTAGCAACACCCAGAATATCGCAGAGCTCTTACGTTATACCGCCTACATCCGCGCTTCCTCTGCAATTTCTCCAAGGAACCAAAATCTTCTGATCTTCGTGCTCTCTTGACGAAGGCCGACGAAGTTGTCACCTCTCTGGTTTTCGAGTGTGCAACCCAGCGATGGACCGCGAGAGAGATGGCACTTGTTAGGAATCTTAGCCTATTTGGTGCCCGTCCACGCCTTGCAAGTTTCCAAACTCTTGCTCGCGAATTCTGGGATCCACAGAGACAGCTACAACCTGGTAAGGGTCGAAAGCGGAGAAGATCATGTTTCTGGCCTCGGCTGCCCAGTTGCCAGAACGCGAGTCGCGACATGCATCGTGCGTTTGCAGCCCTGGGCCCCGCACCGTTTGCAACGTTCGTTGAAAAGGAGAAACATAGAAGTGCACCTTCTCATCCTGTGCTGGAGCTGAATCCCAGCCAGCATGCTGTCACTGGAATACTCTGACTTGCCAAGGCACATGTACAACCTTCTTGACGCGCTTGCCCACAGCCACCGCCTGCCTGCTCCCCAACCTTGACAGCAGGAACCCTGAGTCCCTTCATCGGCTCATGAGGGTGGCAAAATTCCCTGAGAGTTTGGTCTTGTGTCGATCGTTAGCCTCTCTATATGAGTCTATATGCAGTAAAACCGGTTCTCGGCTGATTTGAGCACGCAGTTCTTCAGGAACCTTTACGGGTTGCGTCGGCTGCTTCTGCCACTGTAGATCGCCAAAGGCCACTAGAGCCACTGCCACATGAAAGCCTCTGAACGCTTCCTCAACAGTCACAAAGCTTTGCAGCACGGAGCCAGAACCGGAAAGTGACAGAACCGGAAAACATGGGCACACGGGCAGTGTAGCGGTGCAGTGTAGCGGTGTTCTGGGTGAGAATTCGGCCTGTGTGTTCTTGAAAATCTCAGGGCAGGACTCAGTGAGTTCCATGAGGTTATCGCCCTTCGTTTTGAACAGCGTCTTGTCAAGGTTCCTTGGCTGGCTCCATGGATTGGAATTCTCCGACCGCGACCCAATCCGAGAGATGGAGAAGCCGCAGTTCCGTTGAAGGGCTTTTGCGGAAGAACCTATCATATTCGCGGTTACGACTGCCAATGAAAGCAGGCCTCCCTTCTGACTGGCCATGTCCTTAGTCGAGAGAAGAACATCAAGCCTGGATGGCTGCATGGCGACGCTCTCAATGCATCCGAGACTCGAACTAGTATAATCTTCAGTGGCAGCTTTTCTCGCCTAGCCTCCGCATATCTGCGCAGGACCTCGACCCCTCGGTCTCCTGGAAATGGCATGACAGCATAAGAAGACGCCAGTGCGGCCGCCGCACGGTTCTGCAAACTGCCGCTTAGCCACGATAGGCATTGAGACCGTAGGCTGCCAGCAGCCTCGAAGTCTAGACTCTAGGCACGGAGCAGATTTGCAAGATCGGATTGGTGAGATGCAGGGCTCCGGATAAGTACGGCGAAGACTTAGACAAAGCGCCCTGATGCGCCGCCCAGCACTCCGCACAGTAGCAAATGCCGCCGCTGCAAAGGTGGAGGCGCAGACATTGCCAGGTGAGTCCGAACGTTCACGCGAGGGGAAAGGTACGTTACGATGGGCTCGGCTGGGGGTTTACGTCTTTTATCGATACTGGCGACCGAGTGATTCGATTACTTTTGCGTGGCGGTTGATAAAGCAGGTACCGTCGCGCTCAGGGTGGGAGGGCCCCGAGGCCCAAACAATGCAATTGCTTGGCAGTCTTCATGTCTGGCTTCGAAGGACAAGAGATGACCTGTCCTCGGCAGCCTGTCGGGTTGTTTCAGTAGGTGCCTTCGAGCTCTTGGTATCTGCCACCTCTCATTTGGCCAGGTCAAAAATGCCAAAAGGATGCCGTGACAAGCGCCACCGAATGTAAACCCTATCGCAAACCTAAAGCGGCAACAGATCTTGGTCTGCTTTCCATACGATCTGATACATGCATGGCCATGCCAACCTGAGCCGAAACAGCTTCAGCATACAGACTTGTGACTTGACTCGAATCCCGTTGAGTCCTTTGAGATATGACGGTGACAGGTCACTCGGACCGAGACTCTGACTGCAGCCGCTCACATGCGGCCTGCGGCTGATCTGCTTGAGGCACCTCTCAGCACGCGGTGAGCACGGCCTCCAGCTCTGCTGCGTCGGCCCCACTCGCCATAGCCTCAATGCGATAGTCAAGGAAAGCCCTTCAAGCTAGTGCAGACTGACCGTGAGTTTTCGCGCCTCCGAGACAAGACCGACCAGTTCAGGCATTACCTCGTCAATCTGGAGCATTGATGCAACCTGCAAGTCTCTCAGCCATCGCTATCGATGAGTTCAGCCTATGCAACTCTTGGCAGCCTGCGCAAGTTGCAGGATCTCTGTCAAGGAAGAGGGGTGCCAAAGTGCCTTCAGGCCCTGGCAACTTCGTACGACTCCGCAGGTGTGCAATGCCTGGCCAGGCCAGTCCTGCCGTCCTGCCTCACAGTGGGAATCCACAGCCAGCCGGCCTGGAAAAAGCTGGCTAAATAGAACTGTGCGTCGGGTTCTCGCATGTCCGGCGCCTAGAAGAGCTTCTAGGATGCCGATCTGGCAGCCAGCGGGCATGAAGACCTGTTCGATCCATGTCCCACTTGCCGACAGCAACCGGAATCTTCGGTGAGACTGCCGAGTATGCCGCTGAAAAGCAGAGCGGAACCCGGTTTTCCGCCGACACATACAGATGCTCAGCAGTGCAGGGCCCGATCTTCGCCCGCCGTGAGCTTGGCCACCGAGTTCCCGAAGGTGACGTCGTTCTGCTCCAGCCATGAGACTCGCCGGTTTGCTGTCTCATGCGCTGGTGGTCAGAGAAACAATGAGACATCAGAGGCTGCACTCACCCAACGTGGATACCCTGGACATACGAGAGGAAAAGCTCGTAGATTTCCTGCTCACCAAAGCGCTCAGGTCACTAACATGTTCAACTTTCATCCACCGATGCTTGTCTTTTTGTCTCGCATCATACTTTCAGAGGAGAAGACCGAGATGTGCCAATCAAAGAAGCCCAAGCCCGAGTCTGTGGTTACTGTGGATCCTCTGCAGGACGACTTAAGCAAAAACATGTCTTGCAGGGTAGGGCACATGAGCACGAGGCATCCTGCCAAATTATGGCATGGGAAGATTGGGGCCTAGCGATGCAGCATGCAACGAGAGAGCAGGCTTCCCATGTCGCCACAGCACATTGGGACCTGGGAGTCACGGGTTGCATTCCCTTTTGGAAGATGCTCATTGCAAAATGGTATGTCGCTGATCCTTGCACTCGGGGTGGGCTGAAAGGGTGGGGCACAGCGAGATTAACAGCGATAACAGAGGCCTAAACCAGTTCTCGTCCGCTTGGCTTTGCCATCGTTTCGGCCGGTCGTGCCTATCACTCCCCGCCCGTCACAGCCAGGCAAAGAGCGAGAGTCTGATCTCTTCTTCTGCACAGCCGAAGGAAGGCAGTGTCCCTGCCCTCCCTGCGCGCGCACGCGCACTGGTTCCTTGTGGTCCGTCTGTGCTTACGCAAACTCTCTCGCTCTGTTCTGTTCTGTTCTCCGGGGCATAGGGTGCGTGTCAAGCTCTCTCGCTCCCTCTCTCTCTCTCTCTTTCTTTTTCGGCCTGTGTCTGTGGGCATGAGGCGACGTAAGTGGGCCTTCGTGTGTGGCTGTTTTTGTTGCTGCGGGCACGGTGGCATGACCCGCGATCCCGTCTACTCGTATCCACACCAGCCTCCACTCACCTGTTCTGCCCGTTGTCATCTACGAGGTCCGCGCAGTGCAGCCCGGACGTTGAGGAAAGATCGCGTCTTGGAGAAGTGACGCCGTTAATGCACGAATTGCATTCCCGGCAACGTGCACCGGGACTGCAAATGCACCACTGGCCACCCAGTTGTTGGCTTTGGATGCTGAGGCCTATATGAATGTACTGAAATCTTCTTTGTGCAGAATGCAGCAAAGCAAGCAGCTGATGTCCAGATGCATCCTTTCAATCAGCAGTCGCAAAAAGTCGGTTGTTGTCTTTGTTGCCTAGATCATTAGTCAGACCACTGCAGGCTGTCCTCCAATCTCTGCCGCTTTTGCTCAGCACCTCAGCGGGCAAGTGAACTCCGCAGCTCTGCGGCCTCAGCTCGACAAATGGCAAGATGCAACCAGAGGAGTTGACTCATTGGCATCTTGCCCTCTTTCGAGAGGAACAGATCATCCTTTGTTGGCGGGCGCCTGGAGCACACTGTTGTGAACGACTGCATGTGCATGTCTGTGCCAACAGCACACGCCTTATCAATGCCTTGGGTGGAACACTGCCACTTGGTTCGTATCGGAACGTGTAGACCTCGTTGCTGAAGCTCTTTTGCTGCGTCGTACAGCCTCCTGGGCCCCAGGCCATGTCGGAGCCCTTGGACTGGCATCGGTAGTTTTCCTCCGACCCGGATCGTGGTCTCCACACTCGCACCGGACAGAGGAAGCTGCGCAGTCTTCAGGCCTTCTCATCTGGACGTCTGTTGGAATCTCGCCGATCCCCATATGACCGATGGTAGTACCTGCTTGGACCCACGTGGTCCACGCTGCACGACACGCGGATCCCTGTTCCGCTTTACGCCGAGGACCGGCCTCAGGCTCCACTCGAGAAATGGCATCGTCTCGACGTGGAGGAACTCACCTTCAGAAGGCAAAGCACAAGATCTGCACACAAATTTCTAGGACCGCTAGGACGCCGCTAGGATGCATATTGAGGCACTGTTTTGTGCTCCGCTCAGGATATCGGAAAACCTTAGCTGACCACGATCTTCAGCGGCAGAAGCCCGGCAAGGCAAGCAGGATTCGTGCTTGCAAGGAGCCGAACTCCTGAGAGCATGGGAAGGTCGCGGTCATTGAGAGCACAAGGCAAACTCGAAAGCCGAACGAGAACATGTCGAAACATGCATCGTCCTGTGGCATTGGAGTTGGAGGCAACTTTCACCACGCCACCGGGCTTCACAAAACCTCGCAAGGCCTGCATGGTGCACGAGTGGCAGGAAAATGCACGAGCAATGCGCGGGCATGGCACGGCCAAGCAAATGTCTCCCCACCCGGAAGAAGAGGTGCATCAGGTTCTCATGTCGCCATCCTGAGAACAAATGAAAATCGACATCCCTTCGATAGGGTCTTGTTGAGGCTCTGCCACGATTGCCGCCACGCGACTCACAAAAGGGTGGCCATCGAAAAAGCCCTGCACCACTCCGGCATGTGGAAAGTTGTAGTAGACTGCCCCAAAGCTGTTCTCCATTCCCTGCACATGTCTGGTGACGGCAAGTCTTCAATCTGATCAAGCACAAACTGCACACTCCTTCCAACCCCAGGTCACCAGGCGTGTCTGCAAGGTGTCTCGAGCTGTCGGATAACCGCAGAAGCTGCCCCCAACCCTTGACAGCCTGCATCGAGCCCAGGGCCCACCCGCCTGGAAACGCGGATCGACCGCAAGCCGGGTGCCATCCACATTGTGCAGGACTTCTGCATGCCTGTCCTCAAGCTCCTCCGTTGCAGCCAAGCAGTGTTGTGGATGCACAAGCATAGTCTTCCATGACACTATTCGCAACTCCTTGCGATTGCGATGTGAGGCGAAAGCATGTTGACATCTCGCGGCTCCCTCTTACTCCTTCTCCCCCCACACAATCGCAACATCCGATTCCTTGACAGTGCTCTCAATCTCGGGATAGCGTTCACCTGCACGGCGACGGGGATTCCGCTTTGCCATCAAGAACAAAGTGAAGACCGTGGCTGCTCTGCAGCCAGGGAGCGCAAGACTTCGATCGTCTCGAACGTGGTGGCAACGATGCGGCCGACGTGACCCAAAGCCTGCCCCATCCGTCTCTTATTTCAGAAGTCGGAAACAGTCTCTGGCCTCACGATGCTTCGCAAGCAACTGAGAGAACGTCAGGTTGGCGTCACCCACCTTCACGGCCAAAACGAATACTCATAACTATGCGAAGCGGAACACGGCGATGTGAACTAGCAACTTCGTAAGCCATCAGGCTCTTCTTGCCTTGAAAAGAGAGTAGTGATAATAACAGAGAAAGAAATAAGAAGAGCTACAGCTACAGTCAAATATGTTGCCAGGCCATTAGCATCATTAGCACGGCATAGCCGCATAGCCAGCGCATAGCCCACACGCAGAATTCCGGCACGGGCTTGCTGGCCCAGTGGCCACCAGAGCGTCATCAACGGGGTTGATGAGTTCCAATCGGTTAAACCTGACATCGGCATGAGAATCTTCTGCAGAAAGCCATCCCCTGTTCAAAACATCAGACCTCTCATGGTGTTTTCGACGTCCCGCAGGATTACGGCGGGAGGCACCTGCTGCAGGTCAGCGGTCCGGGCTTCTCGGCGGCCGCCTCCTCGGTCCGCTCCACATCCTGCCGGCTGAACCCGACAACACCGAGAGGGCCTTCGGCATGAACGGCCACAGCTCCTCGGCGGGTACCAGCAAGGAGGCTTCATCCGAGAGCTGCGACACGGAGGAGGTGCCATCAAACTCCTGAAGCTCAATTGATCCGTAAAGCATCTCAAAACCTCAGACTTCAGAAACTTCACCGTGACAGCTGCACAGACGACAGTGTAGCGGTGCCGCCGCACTATACCGGCTTATGCCCCATGATTCGACGCCCAAAATCTCCTTCATGACATGCCGCAGGTCCTGAGCCAGATGTTTTTATTCTGTTGCTACAGGCACTGCTCTTAAAGCTTCTGCCAGGCTTGCTTTGCAAGTTCGTGCTGCTTTCTTGCCCAGATTTGCAGAAGATGGCATCGATATTATCAGCTGATTTGCACTTCCAGCTCTCAAGTACTGTAGCTGTAGGTAGTCAAGCACTGCGAGCTCTGGCATCCCTTGATCCAACTTTACAGGACCAGCGAGCTCATCTCCCCAGCCTACTCCATACCCCCTTGCGAGGGTGTGCAAGGCATCCGAGGTGGTCGCTCCCGGTCCGGAACGCCCCACACGCATAGCATGCGTCCTGCATGTTACACCCTGCAGCGCCTTGTGCGACAGCTTCCGGAGTACCGCAACATCTGCAGCTGGCAGGTCCCACCTGCGCGCAAACGCAGAGACCTAAGCAGTGCGCTGTGCAGGCCACCACTTTCAACCAGACTGTACCATACTGCACCTGTCACTCGGATAGATGAGGCCCAGACCACATCAATTTGGTGTCCACCAGACGGGCCAAAGGCATCCTCACACTAGCTGCACTAGCTCACTAGCTAATGCATCGTCCAGGATGAAGCTGCTCAGCGCACAGGTCCTCCCGGAACTTTAAGATGGTCCTCAGAAGAAGCAGGCAATTGAAACGCCAGCTCCCTGTCTGCACATCGGAGACTTGCAGCTCGGACGCTCATTGAGCTGCTCAGCCGCCGTTTTGTGCGTTCCGTCTGCACGAGGTGCCCAAGCTTGAGGCCTTGCGACAGTCTGTTGACCAAGGTGCAGAGTTCGACGGATTCATGACCCCATGACCCTGTGCCTCCAACCTGCGGCGACCACTTTTCGAATCTCCTCAATTGCCGCTGCCTGACACATGTTCTTTGGTGCCAGGCATGCTCGGTTCAGGAGCTCTCGTTTACATGCGAAGGCTTTCTGCCAGGAGCTCCTGGCGGCCGTGAGCAAAATGCACACAAGAAGCTCTTGCTCGAGCCAGCAGAGCTGCAGAGCTCGACTCCGACTCGACCCGCAGATCTCCGCAGGATTAATGTAAGAGTCACGTCTATAATTCGGGTGGCTATAAAAATACTTCCCGGGGCCAGAGTTTCTTGCGGAACACTGCTTTCAATTGCATAGGGCTTCAAGGCCAGGTTTGCCTAAACAAACGATGTCAGACCTAGGATCGGAATAATCAAAGGGGTGACAATAAACATACTCCCCGCCTAAAATACTCTCTCTCTCTCACACGGACTCAGTTGCCTGTCAGCCGCCTAAAATACTACTTACTAATTATTCCTACTAATTATTTAATACTACTCATACTACGAACCCCAGACACGGCCAGAGATTTACTATTCCCACCCCCCGACCCAAACCCTGCCCCAAGCAACCCCCGGACGCAAAACAACCTCTGGGGGGGGGATTTACTAAAGCGACTCCAACATTACGTTGGGTTTCTGAAACCTGTAGCCACAGACCGTAAGCTAACTCACCCATCCTGGGATCAGCTGTTGCAATTTCAACCCCAAAGTTTAAACCGCAAGATCAGCAAATTGAAATGCCGGGACCAGGATCGAACACCGGAACCCTCACTGCCAGGAATGGCCTGCATCACGTAGCGCACCGCCCGTTCGGCTGACAACCCCCAGCGAGAAAGGAGCTGTGCCCTGGGCACAGGACTGCGATCCGACATCTATAGTAGCTAAACCCACTTGGTAGAAGGTCCTACGTCGACGCTGGCGAACCAGCACCAGCACACTTGAACAGCAATTTCATCGATGCAACTCGCTTTGGCAGGGGTTCTGGTAAATTGGAATGTCAAGAACTCCACTCTGATCGCCCGACGACAGCTGTTGATTAAGCCCGTCCGGAAAATCAAAGCCGAGGTCTCCGCTTCTCGGGATCCAAGTCCACGGCTGCCTCTCCCCTATGCCTCCTGAGCAAGAGAGGAGGGCGACCGAGAGAAAAGCTCTGTACATGTACATGCACATTGCGCGCTCGCGAGAGTGTTTGTGTGTATGTGAGTGTGTGTCTGTGTGTGTGTTTTGTGCGTCTGTGTTCGTGTCTCTCTGTGTGTGTGTGTGTGTGCGTCTGTGTGTCTG
>CAJNDV010016002.1:55915-81759 GCA_905221635.1 Symbiodinium sp. CCMP2456 | reverse complement strand
GTGTGGGGGTGTGTGGGTGTGTGTGTGTGTGTGTGTGTGTGTGTGTGTGTTTGGGTGTGTGGTTGTCTGTGTGTCTGTGCGTGTGTTTCTGTATGCGTTTGTGTGTGTGTGTGTGTCTGTTTTTCTGTCTGTCTGTCTGTCTGTCTGTCTGTCTGTCTGTCCGTCTGCCCGTCGGTCGGTCGGTCGGTCTGTCGGTCCGTCGGTCTGTCGGTCTGTCGGTCTGTCGGTCTGTCTCTCTGTCTGTCTGTCTGTCTGTCTGTCTGTCTGTCTGTCTGTCTGTCTCTGTCTGTCTGTGTCTGTGTCTGTGTCTGTTTCTGTGTCTGTGTCTGTGTCTGTGTCTGTGTCTGTGTCTGTGTGCGTGTAGGTGCGTGTGGGTGTGATGGCATAACGTATCATTCATACATACATTCATACATACGTTCATACATACATCATACATACATACATACATACATACATACATACATACATACATACATCATACATGCATACATACACACATACATACCTACATACATACATACATACATACATACATACATACACACATACATACATACATACATACATACATACATACATACATACATACATACATAGAGACAGACAGACAGACAGACAGACAAACAGACAGACAGACAGACATGCACAAACACATGCCTGGCTATGTACGTACATACGCGGGTACGTCCTGCATCCGCGCATACCTACCTACGCTACCCACCTACCTTCCTCCCTAAATGCCCAAAAACGTAAGTATGGTGATGATGGTGATGATTATGATGAGGAGGAGCGGGAGGGTGACGGCGCAGCCTTGCAAATGCGCAAATGGTTTCAGCACGCAGCATCTCCCCTCATCACCCACTTCGTAAGCTGAGATCAGATCTTCGCAGCGGGCTCGTCTGTCTGCTCCGTGCCTGAGAGCCTCAAGGAGTGAGTTTCGATTGTTTAAGGCAAGGGTGCTGCTGCATGCAACTACAAGTATGCACGAATAAAAACAGATTTGACGATATCACTCCTGTCGGTGGGCGTCGGCTAGTCACGGCTAGTCAACGTTCTGCCTATGCCTGGCTCCATCTGCCACGAATGTCGTAAAAAGAGCCTGGCACCTGCACCGGACCCTGCAAGACTAGACTTTGGACACAAAAGACAAGAGGCACAGTCAAGAAAACGCAGTCCGAACATTCAGTTGGCAAGTTGCGGAGCTGACTACATGCCACAGCACAGCCCGAGAACGAATAAAGGGGCCGGATTTTCGCTGCATTGCATCTCAGTCAAAGTGTTGCAGCGAGTAGAATATCCGTGGCAAGCGGGAACTTGCCGCAGGAAGGCTGCATGCATGTCAAGATGCATGCGCCGAAGCTGCATGCTGCCTTGAACGGCTTCGCGCATGTCCTCGGCCACGTCCTGGCCGGCTGCACATCTCTGGAGGGCTGACGAAACATGCTATATCGCGGTTGCAAACCTGACAAGTACCATCCAGTACCCATCGGTCCTCCACGTCTAGGTCGTCTTCGCGTGCAGGCGATGTCTCCTCGAAAAGGAATGGACGAGCGCACACGTCGTAAGGAAAGTACTGCTGGCACCTCCTCGACTGTCACATCGCCCTCTGCGTCTTCGCTCACCTCCTGTGCGGCTTCCCCCAAAGCATCAGCATCAAGGTCCTTTGCCAGCACACGCAGGATCAGGAAAGATTGCAGGAAAAACAGTCTGCCCGGAGTATTCGAGTCAGAATGGAACTTGAGCTGACAAGGGTCTTCCACGTTCGCCTCTGCATTCTCAAAGTCATCCAATACTGGATCCTGAGAACGAGAAGGCTTGGCAAAGCTGCCCGCCAAGCACACCCAAATGCCAAAGCGCTGTCATACATGAGACATGCGCGTCTGGCTTTGTGTGCATGCTGCTTGGGCTCTTCCACATCTTCAGCATCCTGAAACTCATCGACGGGATCCTCCGGGCCAGAGTAGCCGCTAAGCGACGTGAATCCGAAAGGACGGCGTAGAGTGGCCCGTGTCCGTGGCCTCTCCCTCCTGCGGCTCGGGCGCCCCGACGTTCACCTGCGGGCAGGTTCGAGGCGGGAGCGCATAGCTTGCCAGGCAGCCTGTGCCTGAGAATCCTTGGCCGGAGCGGAAGTCTTTCTGAGGATAGGCGCAAAGCTTCTCGGGAGAGTGTAGGCTGGACGCTGCTGAGATGCCTGCCGAAGCAACTATTCTGTAAGACTCGCCATTCATTGCCCTTTGTCCCTTGCCAAAAACTGGAGAACCTGTTGCGCTGGCCTTGCCAACAATGACTGGGCGACTGAAGGCTGCAGGGCGATTGGCCGTGGCGGTTGCGATGGGTCGGTACACCACCTCAGCAGTCAGGTGCAGGCATGCACAGCGCAGCTCTCAGCTGAGGTCTTCAAGTGAATCCAGGCGCCATGTCATCGGGCCGTCATTCGCGAGACAGCTGTGCTTGGGCACCGTACTTGGGCTACTTGGGCCGAAGACATCGCAGAACACCAAGCAGGCAAATCAGATCAAAAACAGCTGCTGCTAAAGCCTCAACTGACAACTACGAAAAACACTGTGCAACGCCGAAAATGCGAGTACAAGCACCAACCGTTGCCTGCACTTTGGGAATGAGGTCGCCAAGAACATCTGACTTGCTCTGTCTCCACCTCAGATACAGCATGCAGTAGAGAGTTGCAGGTGAGACCACGCTTGGCGTTGCTGAAAAACCTTCGACGAGACATGGACTCATCTGCCAGGGCTGCTGCAATGTACCTCAGACGCACAGTGAACGATTGGGCAAAGCTGATGATGGCCACTCGTCCCGGTCTTGAATACTCCTTCATCATGTGTTGTGGGGCACGGTATGCGCGTGGCCACCCCAGCGGTGACATCGATCAACTCCGGACGAGAAGCAGGCCTGTCGAATCTGCAGCATCCCGGAATCCCGTCGTCAGGACGTGGAACCTAACAGACGTTGCGGCAGGCCTGCAGCCCTCTGGCCCCTCAGAAGGCACCTCTGAAAACTGTGCTTGTCAAAACTCGAGGGTTGCAAATTGAGGAGCCATAAGCTACTGCAAGCTCACCCTGGCTGTCCGTTCTCAGGTGTTGTCCTGCTCTTTGGCAAACGATTCTGATTCTGCGTTGCACAGGGTGTAGGGCAGTGTATGGTGGCCGGAGTCCAGATCCGATGCTGCATGAGGGGCCGTAGCAAAAGACCTCGGGCCTCGGTGTGAACTGGCATTCAGATAAAGAGCTCTCGTTCAAACAACGGCAACTTCGCCGACACTGCAAGCCACGCTCTTTGAAACCCGAAGATCGAAGCTAACCTGGAATCCTGCCGCGGCCGCCTGGACATCTGCCTCCGAGGCGTGGACCTGAACTCTCCCTTTCTGTCTTTTAATTCGCGGTCAGAGGCAGGTGCTGGACTCCGACCTCCAGGGAGACGAAGCGGGGCGACTGCCTGCGAAGGCGAGGCGACCTGAGCGCCTGAGGTTCACAGCACACGCAATCACGATGGTGGCAAACCACATATCACGACTGTTCGCTCATCCCCTGCCTCGGCTGTTGGGTGATTTGAGGTCGACATGGCAACATGCACTCCAGCGACTCCAATGTCGTACTTGGCTGGGGCTGAACCTTTCAACTCTTTCCAACTTCTGCCTTCGCTTAGTTGCACTTCAGGAAGTTTCGGATATTCACTGCATCTTGTAAGCCGCATCTAGTCATCTGTCGCCGTGATGCGGGAAGGCGGTCATATGACTCTAAGCAGGGCTACCTTGGCGACCAATTCCAGGACACAAGTCTCGCTCTGGTGCCCTACTGTACGCGAAGCTCACCTTCATGTATCACTTACACATAGAACTTGTCGGGAGCCATGAGCTTCCGTCAAAGATGGCCCAGATCTCCTTGCTCGACAGACTTGTGGTCAACTCCCGGCCCTCGTCACGCCACCTCGAAAGCAGCAGCTCTCTTCCGGCAGGTCACTCCCAAGGGTCTGAGAGGGCGTGCGGGCCCTCCATGCCGTCTGCCAGCGCAATTGCCTGAATTTCCGGCTACCCCACTACTCTGTGGCTTGCATGGCTTGCACATCGGGACAGGAACCTTGTCTAGCCAGGCATCTATCCAAGCAGAGTCTTCAACGGACCTGGGCTGCGCGAAAATTTTGTGTTCCACCTCGGTGCGGTACAGCCTTGCCAAGGCCGGCACGCCGGCCTCTCCACCGTCTCCCTTCCCTTCTCCAGCCGGATGCGCTTCTCCCGCACCTGCGCTGCGACTTCGGAAGCTGGCACCTCGAAACTCGCATGGCGCTTCTGGGTCTCCTCAAGGACTTCCGCAAGGAAGAAGAGGCCAGCCTTGCAAAAGCTTTATGCTCTCACATGGACTCGCCAGGTGAGGTTACAGCACCGCCTACAGGGCCAGAAATCATCAAACTCCCAGCTAATGTCCAAATCCCAACGAAATCCTAAGTCGCAGTACACTGAAAGCCCTAATTCGAAGGCGTGCCACACTCTAAAGCCCGGACCAGTCCGGCTCGATGTAAGGTCTGGGCCATCACCAAAAGGCCAGCAGTCAAGAAGACTATGAAGAGAAGCCTGCACCATGGCCTGCAAGTTCAAAGGTAAACGGAGACCTCGCCAAGCCACACTAAGCCAAGAGTGGGCCAGAAAGAGCCACCAAGACCAGGCAGCACGAATTGTCACGGCGCCAAGAGGGGCCTGGAAAGGCAGCCCGGGAGCAGCAGCTGCGGGGCCAGCGCTCCCATCTGGCACACTGCAAGTACGTCCAAGTCCAAGGCATCACAGGAGCTGTCGGTCGATTGTGCTTTTTCCTGTCTTGCCCGAGAACACTTCACCAGTCATCATGAGAGCAGCTGAGGCATGTGAGACCGCCTTCAATCTATTGATCCTTCGAAGGCCTTCAAACTATCGACCTTGTGAGACGGCCTTCAAGCTAACAATCCCGGTTGGCTGATCAGCTGTCTTAGCTGCGCCACGGTGACACGATTTTTCAGAGATTCCCGGGCCAATCTCCGTTCATTTCGTACCATGGTAGCCGGCGCGCCAAAAAGCACTCTTCAGAGTGACACAGCGACAAAGCGCTTTTGACTTGCACGCGGCCACTCGGTTTCTGTACATCGGGCCGAAGGCGGCGTTCAGCTGTCATTCTTGCGCTGCTTTGCCTTCGGGCGCAGGTCGGGCTGCCAGGCCGCCAAGGCAGAGTGCAGAGTGTTCACGCATTGAGCCGCCGGCATCGATGTATGATGGCTTCTGTCCAGCGATATGTGTCGAGAAGTGAGCCTCGGGACCTGGCTTTCCGCCATAGGTCTTCCCCTGGGTGCAAAGAACTCGCTATCGGCACACCGCCACCAGACTAACACTATGCGCCCGGCTGAATCTTTGGCTTGCTCCTTGACCTCATTTATTTTCATGGCTTGCTCCTTGAAGACTTTCCTGGTGGCAGGGATGCTTCGCTCTCCCACAAAGGACGGCTTTCACACCAACTGAAAAAACTCGTGTTCCCAATGACATTGCTGAAGTGACACCTCCTTAGCCACCAAAATCCGACATGAAGTGCAGACCAGCATCTTTTGCCACTTGTTCTTCCGCAAATCTAGAAGGTCTTCAATCGCAAAGCGGATGCGCTTGGAGAATGCCTGGCAATCTGTACAGGGATTTCCATATGGGGCAGCATGCCAGTTGAATCTCATAGCCAGCTTTCTCCAATTTGGCTCCCTCTTGTGACACAGAGGCTCTGCAACTACGAGTTTTGCAAAGAATCATGTGGCTTGGCCCCAGCAGCTTCAAGACAGCCGCCTGCTTGCCGTCACTCGAGAGATGCTTGGACAAATCCTTCAGCCGAGCCTGGTCCAGTGTGGCACAGCATGCACGCAGCATGCATAGGCTTGGGGGGGGGGGGGTCGAAACTGGCGAGGAGAGTGACGAGTTTCGTCAGCAAGATGGCCTACCTTCGCTCGGTTATTGGCGTGTTGCACGCTGTGAGTATGTCCGAAACGTGACTGACAAGCACCGCCTGGAAGGAGTTCATCAAGTTTTCTCCGTGCGTGTTCTCATCGAGAGTGTGCCCGATGGCCTTCAGGTGTGCTAAAACTCTTCTTCGCTTGTAGTTGCCGAGCCCGTAAGATTGCATCGGCCCAGCCACCATTCCCGTCCTTCCCTTTCATCTCCCGCCTCGAGCAGCTGGCATACACACCTGAGAACCATAACAGTTGCACATCCAGAATTGTAGAATCAAGCCGGCACGGATATAGAAAAACATTAGACAACCATATCAATATTCTCGGAAGTAATTGCTCCAAAACTGCGCTTTCAACATGCCTTTCTGTCGGCGGCCTCGACTACAAAATGCAACCATTAAATGCGAACATGTCGTCCAAATAAACATGCAAAGACAATGTGAAAAAAACAACGCGAGACCGCCTGGAAATCCTCGGATTTTGAAGCACTTGCCAAAAGCCCGTTTTCGGTTTAATCTTGACGAAGCTCTGTTGTTTTGGATGTCTTCGCATGTCCAAGTGGCCCTTGTTTCAAGCGACTGCTTGTTGGCATTTCTTGCGCATTCTTTACAATTTCCAGGACCGAAAAGCCTTATGACACATGTGCATTCGTAGTTACGGCTCACACGCCGAGGCGCTCGATCATGTGCTCTTCTGGCACAGAGTTGCCGTCTTTGATGCCGATAAGGTCGTGGACCACCTGCCCAATGACCTCACAAGGAGCGCAGACCCGAACGCAGATCCTGCTTCATTCTTCATCCCAGCCTTCACTGCCAAAAGCTGCCGCAAAAACAGGTGGCCGATAAACTTCCTTGTTCTGAGGGGCTGCACAAGCTGCACTGGACATTCAAAATTGCGTACATCTGCTCGCGCAGCTGACATCGAGAGTCATGTTGGCCAACATCATGTCCTTCTTCCGCTTCAGCCTCAATCTGACTTCTTCAATGAAGGCACTTGGAAGGTCAATGCTTATGCACTTTTGCATCTTCTCGTGCACTCTGATACTCGCATTGCACAGAACCACTCGCAAAAGCTCCATCTTGTCAGCCGAAGCAACTCTAGTTGGAGGTCCTCCGGATTGGGAAACTTAATTCGTTCCTCGTCCGTGGCTTCGAACGTGGATGGCATGTTCTCAAACTCGTTTTGGCCTTGGCCAATTGGCCGCGAAGGCTGGTGTCATCGCAATATACTGCAAGCACAAGCCCACGCAGCAAAAAAAAAACATGTTCAATCCAGGCCACAGTTGTTCAACAACACCTCTCACACAGATCACTTTGCAGGAAGCCCATGCTCGAGATGCGCTTGACCTCTGTACCTTGCACCTTCCTTCTGAAACACAACGAGCTTTCCGGGGTTGGCACCCTTGTGAAGGTGGCAGGCTTCTCCCCTTCACTTTCTGGTGGGAACTCTGGGTATCTTGCCTGGTAGCAGCAAGCTTCAGCAACAGCACTGGATCACGACGCGACGACGAGTACTTGGCTTGCTCGCCCTGCCGGTGACATTGTGGGCAAACGAGCTACCTTCAGGGCATATACCATGTCCGCATAAGTAGCACCTTAGCGTCGGCGGAGGTCCGTGCTCACACATGCTGCGTGCATCAATCTGATTTCGCCCAGTCGCAGTAGTGAGGCTCTGCCAAGGCCTCCCACGAGATACGAGCTGAGCTCACTTCCGAAGCGTGCGTCTGCCGGCCTTCTTGAAGATGATCTGAATGACATGCTTCAGTTCCTCGGCATTGTGGAGCGTTATGTTGGCCAGCTGGTCGACGATCTTGGCCAGGTTGTCTGGACAGATCTTGTTCAGCAAGCTGCGGGCCTGATTGGGGCCATGTCCAAGAAGACAGGCATCATGCCAATTGCGTGTCATGGCGTGCGATCTTGTTTTCCCTGCTTGTCTGTTCGTAATGTTCGCAACAGCGCAAGTGGCAGTGCGCAGGGGCGTAGGGAGCATAGTAGGTATGGTCAAGCATACACCACACACCTGCACGCCGTCACAAAACTGGCGTGACGACCGAGATGGAGCACGCACACCCGGTATCCACAAGGTATGTCACTGAGGGTCGCGCATGTCTTTCCAGCTCCTCCATGCGGTCGTTGGCCTGCATCTTTCAAAGCGACCGGGCCGAACTCCGCGCGACTACATCGCCGCATCGCAGCCTTGTCTTTTACCTTGTAAGCATTTTCGCTGGGCTTCAGAACCTGCGTCTCTTTTCTGCCTGGAGAAAAGAAGAGGCCGGCTTGCGATGCTATGAGCACAGACAAGCCGAGGCCAAGCTGCCCTTGTTTTTCATGTCCGTCCCGAAGACCTAAGTGCGTTCAGGCTCGTCTGCCAACAGCAGAACCCCAAAGTCTACTTGTATAGGCATGCGACATTTGCTCGATCAGGTGCCTCCTCGCGCTTCAGAGACTTCTTCCTGACATCTGCACCAGCAAAAGGCCATCCCCGCATCACTGCCAACTAGCCCTGCCTCTCCAGCATTGGTGTCTTTTCTCCAGGACGAACGCTGGCAGATCTGTGGCAGTCAAGATCAGTACAGTAAGCGCATGTACGGTTCAAATGATGTGCCAACAAGTCGCAACTCTGCCACTGCGCCATGCAGCTCGCCCTTGTGCATCTGCCAAATCCGCAGCATCAGCTCACGACCTCAGTGCGTTTAGTTGTGGTGCTGTTAAGGACCCAGCGCTGCAACACCTGCATGCCATAGCACGCGTGGCAGTGTGCCCACAGTCAAACGTACACGTACACATCTTGCCGGCCAAGCAACTAAAGACCTTGTTCACTGGAGTCAAATTGACCTGGGCGAGATCTTGGGAACCGCAAAACTGACTCCTGAATTTCAGTCGTGGTACTTGTTCAGCTGAGCTACATGAGAGGCCCCAGCAGGCTCCAGAGCTATAGCCTCCGCTTGCATCACCACCGACTCCTGTCACTAGCAAGCAGGTATCCTGCAGCACTGGCATCAAAAGCGCTCTCGCCGGGGAAACGTCCTTCACAACCGCAGGCGGTGCATCCTTGATCGTCTCCTGTCAACGTTTTGGCACAGGGCAGGCCGCACACGAAAACAGACCTTTGCATGTGCACAGTGCGTGTCTTGTCTCCTTTGGAGGGTCGGATTTTGCTTCAACGTCATCACTTTGCTTCGCCTTCACCTTTGACGCGGCGAGGGCCAGACACAATTGGGTTGGCAGAAAACAGAGCTGGGCCAAAAGCGGGTAGCTTCTTGTTCTCGAGCTTGAAGCCTTTCTTGAGAGGAGGTGGAGATGCCGCCGGTGGCGGAGATGCTTTGGGTTGCCTTGGCACGAGGGATATGTCATGTTGCAAATACCTGCGGATTGCAACATGTCAGCCTCAAATCACCACCTGGCATCCTTCCTGATCCTCCAACAACCATGCAAATCAAAATGCTGCCTGGCTGCACCGGCTGTGTCGGAGAAGGTGATGGCTGTGGAGAAATAGGATTCGCTGCTATGGGAGCTGGTTGCTGTTGCGGTGTTTGAGCTGGTATTTGTGCCTCTTGCTGTGCTGGGGGTTCGGGCAACCTGGCCGTGGCCGGGTCGAAATACACTTCCCTATGGTTTTGATTCTTCTTGGCGGCCGATGCTGTTCGCATGGGCTCAAGGTTCAAGGCTTTGATTGATGAGGCAAACTGATGGACCGACAGTTGACTTGCCTTGGCTGGCATTGGCGTGGGTTGGTAACGCTGCACAGGGGCTGCAGCCGTGGTTCCGGTTCCAGACTCACGGGGTCCGCTTGGTGCGGGCGTCGTGTCCGAAGCTGGTGAAGCTTTTGGTCTCTCTGCTGGGGTAGCAGCCGTGGATGTCTGGGAGCTGGATGCCGTGGCCGTGCCTGCACCGCCAGCCGGGGCGGCTGTACCGGCCGTGGCTGGGGCTGGGGCAGGGGCAGTCTTGTCGATCTTCTTGTTCAAAAGCTTCTTCTTTCCAGCAGCTGGTGCTGCAGCTGCAGGGCCTGCAGCTGCAGGCGCTGCAGGACCTGCAGGACCTGCAGGACCTGCAGGACCTGTCGGACCTGCCGGACCCGCCGGACCCGCCGGACCTGGGGCTTGCATGGAAGTCGTCTGCATGCCACCATCGAAAGCTGTAGGCCCTTGGGTCGGCCCTGCTTCACGTGGGCGATCCTCGTGAGGTCTGGAATGCGGCAGCTGCTGCTGCTGCATTGCCTGATGGCCTCGCTGGGCATCTGGCATGTGCCCGCCATGACCACAGCCGTTGCAACACTGGGCCATGTTGGCCTGGCCCCAAGCAGGAGCTGGGGCTTGGCCAGCCTGGCATCCCTGGCATCCTTGCTGACATGCCTGGCACCCCTGACATCCGCTGTTCGGATCCATCATTTGCATCCCCTGCTGGGGCTGTTGCTGGTCGGGCATGATAGGCACAAGGACCATTTGCTGCATGCACCCGTTGCCAGGAGCGGCCATCATAGTAGGCTGCATCTGGGCCATTTGCTGCTGTACATTTACGCCCATTTGCGAAACGTCTTGGTTCATGACGTAGGTATATCCACCATGGTCGCTTCCCATGTTAAAGTTCTGCATCTGATGATCGTAGCCTTGCATCTGCCCTTGGTTCATGTTCGAACCATCATTTTGCACCACGTGACCTGCCTGGACGGGTGCCACGGCATAGTAATACCTTGCATCATGCACTTCAGCCTCTAGGGAAAAGCCTTTCTGCTTAAAGGAAATCACTTCTGCTTGAGTCCCGGGCATCATCTGCTGTTGATTCTGTGCCATCGATGTAGGATGGCCTCTATGCCCTCATGCTACGGAGCTTTCGAGCACAAAAGTTCAGACTCAAGCTTCACTCGAGCCAAAAAAAGTCCAGGAAGGGCAGGTCTGAAGTTCGACGTCAAAGCAGCAACTTTCCAGCAGTGTCCAGGAGTGTCAAGAAGCGCAACGAGCCGGCGTTGCAAGCAACATGGTGAAGGCCTGGGCCCCAGCTTCAGCGCATGTCTTTCATGGGACTCCGGCAAGAAATCTGCAGTGCCCAAGTCTTGTCTGCATCATGTAGTGTCCCGGAGTGGCGAGGTAACACCGAGCATCATCTCATCTCATCTCATCGCATCTCATCGCATCTCATCTCATCTCATCTCACCTCATCTCATCTGATCAGTCCATCCATCCTTCCATCCATCCCTTCATCCATGCGTACACACTTGCCCTCCTAACCAGCCATCCATCCATCCATCCTTCTACACAACCCTTGTTTAAACTGCTCTTCCAACCTTACAAACCCCTTTACAAATCTTATAAGCTTCTCTATCAAACCACGTAATGGCGGGATTCACAGACGTGACCAAGAGCTTCCACCGAGTGCCAGCGAGTTCATTCGATACCAAGATCGAAGCGGTGCCATGCGCAGCACCCAGACACGCCGGGTCCACCGAGAGTGATGTCATTCCGAGACCAACGGAACTTATAATTTGCGCTTTACCGGAGGATGCGCACATGCCGGGTCCTCAGAAAGGGTTGGAATTTCGACAACAACGTGAGGCCAACGTATTGGAATTTACAATGGATCGCGTTTGTTGGTGCTCCGGGAGGGTTGTTATTTCGAGACCAACCAATGTATTGGAATTTTCTACGTCACAAACCGCATTTTGAGGATACAGACACAGCCGGGTCCACTAAGGACTGCTACGTCCGAGTACTTCCGAGGACAAATCGTCAAGGCACCCCACTCCCCCACATATACACACACAGGCACATGTGCGCGCGCACGAGACAGAGACAGTGCGCCATTCATTTTACGACATTTTACGACGTGCTGCGACTCCGCTAGCCGCAATTCAACCTGACGACAACTCAAGTACCACACATCAAGAGCATCACCACATCATGCCATCCAAACCTCCACCTTCGCCACGTCTCCAGTGAAAAGCAGCACATCATGCATCTGCAAATAAGAGGCGTGGAGATATGCCCGATATCTCTGGTTCAGGAGGAGCGAGCATACCTCCGAGTGTCCCGCACGGACTTCTCACAGATTTGTGGCCTGCATGATCTAGATCTAGGCCATAGGCCTGCTTGGTCAACTCTTCAACCACAGTCTTCTCCTTCTCGGTCGGTGTGGGTGTCCGGGCGGGATGCTCCTTCAGAATCGAACAACAGCAGACTCTTACTGGGTTTTTCCAGACACAGGTACTATAGCAGAAGCAGCAGCATCAGACACCGACTCGAGCACCGAAGACATGGCTGCCAGCCGCCTTGCCAACCTCCACCGAATTGCAGCCCGCGACGGGAGTGGCAGATGCAAACCTGCTGACATACGACAATGCTTCCTCTCAGAATCGAACTTCCAAGTACCGCAACATCCCGGCATTTAAGGCACTGAACCACTAACTGGAATCGCAATCTCAGCCTTTGCTGTGCGAGATGGAACTACGACAATCCTAGCTGTGCGAGCCGAAGGTCAAGCAGCCAGGAAGCTACTACTGCTATGATGAACACCTCCTCGGAACAAGAGGATGGCGGTGAAACGGTCACCCACTGTCCACATCGTGCGAATTCTGTGCAATGGCTAGCCTAGTCTCTCTGCTTGGGTGCCTGTGGGTGTAGCAAGTACCTTTGTGATTGTGTGGGTTACTGTGGGTTGGGCATTGGCACCCATGACAACGAAGCAGGGAAAATTGAGACAAGAGATTCAGCAAGCGCTGCTCGTCAGCTCCTCTTGCTGCGCCATTTGCTCCTCATGCTCTGCCAGTACCTGACAGATTTGTCTTTGCTGCGGCTGAAACTGCTAGCTCAAGCAATGCGCAAGACAACCAACTTGTGAGGACAACAACAAGTTGAATTTACGAACAGGGCCTCTGCACTCCTGAGTTCGCCTCGGCCCTTCCTCTGGCTCTCAGATCTATTCCCTCAATCTCTCTTCAACGCCGCCACCCGGAGTTTCTCCCCGCCCTCTGCGACGCCGAGGCGGACGAAGCACTTGCAGAAACTCCAATTTGTACTGCGGAGCAAGTGTTGGATGCGGCATGGACGAGTGATGCCGAAGCGCATGGTGTTGCTCATCCGATCCTGCCGGGACACGACCCGCTTTGACAGCGGGCCTTGTTCGTCGCTTTTAGGCTCCTCATCTTCTTGTGGTGACCTTACCTGCCCCCCTTCGCTGACAGCAGACGGCACAGAAGCAGGTTGCGACCGACACTCCAAGGCAGTGCTGCTGCTTTCCTTCCCAGACCCTGCAAGTGGTTGGGGGAATGATTGAAAGGTTGACTCGTACCTGCTCGACCTCCGATCACATCTGCACAGGGCTGCAACCGGGCAACTATGCAGTTGCTTTCCCTGTTTGTCTCTTTCGTTCTTCTGGTGAGCTAGCTAAAGGAAGCATGTGTAGGCATACGGATAGAAGCGAGTAATTGGCTCAGGTTGGGCAAAAAGAAGTCCGCCGTTTCTCTGAAAACAAGTGCTCTTCAAACTGAGGCCCATGCTGGGGCATTGGGTTTGCAAGATGGACGTTCAGGGAAGCTTGCATCATCCCGCTGCAGTAGCTCTAGTTTTCGACAGGTGTCCTTAGGAAGACGACGCGGAAAGACCTGTTAATAATTACAGCCTTGTCCCGAACATTTTATCAACGAGACTGACTTCCCGTGAAGTCCCCTTCGATGTGGAATCTCCAGAAGGGCTATGTTCACAGCTGGGAAGTGGAATAAACTATAGGATTCTTCGGCCAGGTCGGGCGATGGGGATAGAGGCCTGGGATCAGGTACAACTTGGTCCCCGGCTGGTCCCAGTTCCAGATGAGACACGCGCGTGCACTTGCGTGGCTGCACAATGCAGAACTTTCCTACTCAGCTTTCTGTGCCTCGTTTGGTGTTTCTAGCCTCTGTCTCGCACTTGTCACAGGCCATCCCGTTGTGCTTGGCACCATCCATGCGGCTTCCGTTCAGGATGGGCATTCGGATCGCTGGTAGCTCTTGTCTTGTGGCTCGCTGTGTGGCCCTGCCGGTCTCCTCGGGTCTTGTGGGCGTGGGCACCATCCCACCGCCTTGCCCCATCTTCGGTTGCCTTTTGCTTGCTTTGTCTAAGAGTCTAGTTGAACTTCACTGACTCTGAATCTCCATCGGCCCGAAAAAAGGCAAGTAGGCATCTGTGCAGAGAGGCGTTTTGACGAAGAGGCCTTGAGGCCAATACCGAATAAAAGAAAACCTGATTCCTGAAGACATGAGACTCAAAATCCGGCACGGGTTCACCTCATGGACAGGAAAACTGTGTGCATCATGACTGCGTCAGATCCAACCCATGCTCCCACCTTCGATATCTTTACGGAGATGTTGAAGGGATACCTCATTCATTTACAGTGCAATGGATGTGGTCAGGGGGCCATGCTCTTTCCAAGCTGCTTCTTGTACGACTTTGCTTGCTGGAAACAAGCTTGCCTTGGCGTCTAGGGAAACGCGGAGCATCTGGGCGGCACATCGAAGTTATGATCTTGCAGTCTGCTACACTGTTTGATCCAAGATTCGCATCAACGTCCCTGCCCGTGAGTGCCAGGATACGACCGCACCAATACAGGCCGTGGGCTGAAAGATACCTTCAGGCAATTCCTGCCTCTTCTTGTCTACGTGTGGTCAAGCTTGAAGCTTCGGAATTGGATTGAGATTCAGGGCTTATGGCTCTCTGGGAGAGCATCACCCCGAAAGATTTCATCCGGATCTATCCAGTGTTGTCGCATGCCCCGCGCCCTGTGCTGCATCATGACTGGCGGCACTTCCTACCACGACACGGGGGGGAAGGACGATGCGCATAGTGCAGGAGACATTCAAGACCCTTGGTGCAAGATGGTGCAAGTGTGCACTATAGCTGCTATTGACGGCTTTGTTTTGTGGCACATCCTCGACCTTGCATTTCGGACATGTTTAAAGTTTGAACTATATAGGCCCGAGAGCAATGGCAAGAACTGGACTCAACAGCCCACTGTATGCTGAGCCACTCATGCCGCACAAGAGCAGCTGCGGTCGCATGCCACCTATCAAAAAAGCTAGAACCCAATCTTGCCAGGCAACGTCGCCCAACCGGGCAATCGAGGGCACAGCTGCGACAAGTCTGGAATGAAGACCATTGCCTTGAAATGCAAACGGCTTTCTTTGGGGACATTATGGATGATACGGATAATGCGCAAACCAGGGGCCGCTTCAGCATCGCCAAGGTAGAAGCAAATAACCTTGATAGCAGCAGAGCAAGTTTTTGCACAGGCTGGATACCGCAGCATCAGCAGCGAGTCAGCAGCACGTATCGTCCGACTCGGTCTGGTCTAGCTAAACGACAGGCAGCGACTTGGATGGTAAGCGCACTGGCCATCTCCACGATGCAGCTGTCGCTGTTCTCGCCTGCTGCTGCGCTGTTTTCATGTGATGTCATGAGCCCGAAGTCTTCACAAGAGGCACACCTTCCGGCAGCCACTCAGCGTCTTCGTCAACCGGCTTGGTCGCCTTCCGCACCTGAAATTTCGGCTTGATGTCATTCAGTCAGATGCTAGAGGCTCGTGGCGGGAAAAATGCCACGGCCTGCTGTAGGCCGAAACAAACTGACGAGCTTGGCTGCCGGCACTTTCCTTCAGGGCTAGCAGCATGTGGCCAGGAACCTGCAGCACTCGTGTCACATCTACATGCAGCAAAGGCCTGGAGAGGCGCCGAGGCGCCTTCGGGAATTGGCGCAGGAAGTACATGACTTCGAAGGCCAGCAGACGCCTTGCAAGTTGCACATTGAAACAAAACGCGTTCTGCTGCCATCGAGGAAGGGTATCAAGTCCGGCCGCACAATGATCGTGCAGTCGGGAGGTGCTGTCACGATGATGTTGACAGCTTTTCGGGTTCGGGGCCCATCCTAACATGGCAGTTTGCGCTGCCTGAAGTCATTGGACTGCTGTGGCCAGCTCCCGCAGGTCTACCCTTCCCCAACAGCACACGTGCTTGCAAGGTTCCGCCATTGTCTCCGCCGCAGGAAGATCTGTAGAATTCGTGCCTCGGGAGATACATAGATAATTTGGTTACATACTCATGGAATGGCAATGGCACCTGAACCCTAGATTCCGTGTGAGCTCAAGACTGCTCATGACTGCCTCGGGCTGGTTCAGGGGCAGCGTCCCACCACCGCACCCACAAACAGTTCTAACCAAGCGGGGAACCATGAAGAGCACAACTCCGCTAAGGAATCTGGATCTGCACGTAGCTTTATGTTCTGCTCGGTTTGGAGGCGGCAGGACAGGGCCATGGAAACCCAGGAAAGAAGGGAGGGAGGGCCAAGTTCGTGAAGTTTTACATCTTCGCCGGTCGCCCAGACATGAGAGGAATATGACGCCGCAGCAGTTGATGAGAAAAACTGCTAGTTCAGGCCCCCAAAGCCGGGCCTGAGCCTCAGAAAAAATCCAAGTGCCCTGTGCCCGAAGGAGGCTGTGGATGACGTCCCTTCCAACACTCCAAGGCCAGATCCGAGAACACACTAAAAACCTTGTTACATGTAGCCGAAACTGGGGAAACCGTTTACATTGAGCACTACAACACTGGATTCTATGGTGCTCCGAGTAACATCACAGCGCTCACTCTCATAGTTCATTCAGCCACGGACTTCGGCGAGGGGCAAAGTCGGATTCTAGCTTCAAGAGGGTACTCCAGTCCTGCATGGCAGCGCACTCCTGGCAGGTGAGAAGTAGTTGTAACCGCGCTTGCCAGTGGCTGAAGCAACAATGTCCTTGCACAAACTTTCGCCCAGCTCATTCTGACCCATGCTGAAGGCAACAGCTGCCAACCTTAAATTAAAGAGGTCACAGATTTGCCAACTGGGCATTCTCTCTCTTACGGGCCAAGCTGCTGGGTGGTGACAAGGGAGCGGTAAGGGAAGAAGACCTCGAAAGCCGCAAGATGTTCGCAGCGCGGCACACCGCGGCCTGGGCTTTTGGCCTGGCCTGGCCTTGTCGGAGTTCACAGAGTTGTACACGCAGCTGAAGTGCTCGTGGGCTTTTGGCCATTCCATGGCAATGAAGTGGAACATGCCCAACTCATACCCTGAGCTACGGCATGTCACACCATTTTGCACCGAACAGAGGCAAGCTGTTGCGACAAGAAATACAAGATGCATTAGCTTGCCCAAGCCCCAGTTCAGACAAGGCACTGAGATACACAGCTTTTTCTCCCAGCTCCTGCATCCGACCAGAACAGCAGGAAATTCTTTCGACTCAACGATAGCCCAGCTCTGCAACCACGTGCAGCACCAATCTTCGGGGAGACGGGGTCCTCTCCACAGCACCAGAGCGCTTTGCTGGTGATGGACACGGCCTGCGCGAATGCAAGCGGTACACTGAGCAGCTCACTGTCGCTCTCTCCTTCCATACAACCAAAACTATGCCCTCCCCGCATGCACGCAACAAGAGCTAGCTCGCGTGCTTGCTTGCTAAGGGTTTGGGGGCCTGAACGCCCTGACGCGAAGGCCCACCCCGACGGTCTGCAGCAGTGCGATATTCGAGGCTAGGCCCACCCGTGTTGATGGGCTTTGTGGGAAGGCACCCGAGGAAAATCTGGGTTATGGCAGTATTTCGTCATATCAAGAACGGTATAACTGAATGATTATGGAAATGACTGCAGTGACCGAAGATTGCTCCCCGCAAACAAGACTAAGGAATGAGAGTATGCTTTATGGAGAACCTGAGAAAACGGGTTCACAGTAACGCTCAGGCGTGTAAGGCTTAAGGGTAAGGCATGCAGGTCTGCCGGTACCGGCTTGCTAGACCCAGTTCAAGTGCTCTCTTCCCCAAAACCAGCATGACATGTCAACAGAAACACCAGTTCACCCGGTCCGAGCATCAAGAGGAAACAGCCGAGGTATCGCAGCATTTTGGCACGGATGCCCTACCTCTGCGGTCGGAGCTCCCCCGCGGCAACTACGGGCTGTCAACAACAGGCTGTCAACAACAGAATCTGCAGCAAACCGTCGCGAGGCACTTTCAAACAACTGGATGAGAACGGACCAACTGAAACAAGGTGAATACAAGATGCAGTCCGGTACAAAACGAGATCACTTGAGCTAGAAGGGCAACTCTAAGCATGGTCTCGAAAACCCTGCAGTTCAAGAGTTGCCTGGCTCACCTCGGAAAGGGCAGACGGCAGTACAACAACGGATCAAACTACGGTTGCTTCGCCGGGGAGTTCAAGCAAATGTGAAAGCCGGCCACATTGATACTGGACAAAATGCAATAGTAGAGGCTGCTACATGGTTCGGATACAGAGAGGAAGCAGCCGGAAAGTCGTATCGCTGGAGCACCCCGGGCGAAAGGCGGGCTGTCAAAGAGAATTGTCAGCACTTTGTCGGGAGGCTCTCTCATGTACCAGCAGAAGAAGGAACAAAGTGACAAATGTGCAGAACAAAAGCAGAACAAACTATCCACATCTTTCTTTTCTTTCGCCAGGGCTGTGGTGGGGGCCAATAACTCAGGAATGCATGCACGAGAAGGGCATGGTTCGCACAAAACGGACGTAAGCATCCGGAGGCAACAAACATCTTTCTCTCTCTCTTTATTTCGCCAGGGCTAGGGACAAGGGGGAGACCTGCTCTCAGCTCTTGAAGCGGGACTCGCGTGCCTGGCCTGCGCCATGAAGGTGTTGCGCCAGGCCAGAAGTGAGCCTCCCATCTGCAACGAGTAGCTGCACGCACAAATCTAGGAATCTAGGCAAGTCCGACTGGATCAGCGATCACAACGAGCATGACCTGCAAAGCCTGGCCAGGCCTGCCCAATGCAGAAGTGCATTCTCCGGTTGCCGACCCAGGCTTGCAATCAGTATGTTGCCGGCGTGCTTCATGTCCTCGGAAGACGCATAAGCATGACACATGCGATGCGACTCGTGCGGATGGCTTTTTTGCAACGTGCCGTACTTGCACCAGCCGCGCAGGCGTCGCAACAGGCCGCATCACAAGTCTGGGAGCGCTTCAAAACTCGGTGCCTCTCTGCACTGCACTGGAGTCTGGAGCCTCAATAGTGTTGAAACCCATGTGACGTTCGAGCTCCCCTACGTTCACTGGCTCATTCCACGATCAGAACTTCGACTTTCGACTCATCTTTGTATTCACATTCTCCGACCGCATCACGCCTCCGGTCAAACTTAACATTGCCACATGGTGTCGCATCGACCTTCATTGGACCAGCACGTTGGCTTTTCTGCGAGTTTTCACGGCAAACCCTCGCACATTGCTGCTTCTCTTCCGGAGAGGGCTCGCTGCTGCACTCGAGGATAACATAACACGACGAAAAATCTGTGAGATGGAAGAACCAATGCTTCTTTTTGGCAGCTTCTAAAATATCCCAGTTCTCGGCTGCATCGCGGCCCACGCGAATCCTGCAATCAGCATCCAACTCGAGATGTACTTCCCTGGTGCCCTTGCCCCTGCTTTTCTTCCCCTTATTCAATTCGTCCTTGGAAGCCTTGGCTTTGGCTTTGGACTCTTCCTTACGATCTTTCTCCGGGCAGCTTTGAGGGCGGCCGGACATCCGTTGTGACTGTGGCAATTGCAGCAACTCCTGCGGCAAGTCCTCGACCCTTGCTTCTCGAACATCTTCAGCCTCCGGCTTCCCTGCCTCGTTCAGCTTCACGAAAAACTGTACAAACATCTCTCCCCGATCCTTTTCTGCATCTGGGCCGGAGCCGCTTGCTATACGGCTTAGCGTCAAGTCTTCCACGGCTTCCTTTCGCATAAAGACGTCGCGGCCATAAAGCGCTTGAACTGATGGGGCCTCCAAGAAGCCAAAGCCTCGTGTGAAGTTATAACTCTTCACCCGGCCATAAAAAACTTGTCGCACCTCCGTGCTTGTTGGGTGGTCCATGGCCAAACACAGGCTAGCGCTAGAGCTTCTGCCTGCAGGTCCCTATGCCAGTGCATGAATGAATATAATGGCTACGAGGGAAGATGCAAGGTATGTGGCTGCTAGAACCACTTCATGGAGACTACCCATGTTCCCAGGGCAGCGGCTAGGACCGTTGGTCATACTACTACCCTGCGCAACACATCTTCTTGTAAGCTTCGGTTTGGGCAGAAAGCTTCCAATCTTGACACGTGCAAAGTGTGCAACCTACGCAGCAGATGTCTGTCTCCTTCAAGGGATGCATGGCGTGGCAGCTCCACCCTACTACAGATCTGCGTGCCAAGCCACAGGCTCCAAGTCCAGATGGTACATTGCCAGCAGGATGGCTGCAGGAGCCGACCGAGTGCCAAGAGCACGTTCGACACACTCGAAGAGGTAAACCTTGCCCCGTTGCCTGTGCATGACGAAGCCGGCCAGGCGAATCAGCGGCACCAGACTGGTGGGAATCAGTGAAGTGGCCATGTAGAAGAAGCCCAAACCAAACAGAACACGGCCTCGCAGGTCCTCGTACGTCATGACACAGTCAACGTCTCGGGCACATGCCCGAAGGTCTGAGTCACTTTCCAGAAACTGTTCCAAGCGATAGTATGCATACCAGGACTGTCGCAAGTTGTACAAAGCCCGCAGGCGCTGCCCCAGCATGACTTGCAGCAAGCTCCGCATTAGTAAAATCTCCGCGGTGAAAATGTCGTGCGAAAGCGAAGAGGGGCTGTCTCGCAACAACTCTGCTGCCTTTATCAGCTCCAGAGTTGAGATTGCATCGCTTTTCCGGCCTGTAAGAATCGTTCGCAACAGCGAGCACTCGGCATAAGCTGCGGCATGCCAGAGAACCGAGGATCTCCAGGGGTCCAAGAGAACGCAAGCTGCTTCCAAGTCGTAGTTCCACATTAGTTCCATTGCCTTTCTGTAAGCGAGCTTCGGACCCAGTCCGTGCACGACTTCATGAAAAACAGATGCTTGAGACTGCCTGACCTTGGATGTCGAGCTGCTGCTTCCGGGTGAAGTATCGGCGCGGTCTGCGAGCTCCTCTGGAACCGGAGCAGACCACTCTGATGTTCGGGATGCAATTCGCGCCAAGGTTGTCTCCGGCTCGCGACTTCGAACGTATGGCATGAATTGAGGACCTATCGGAGGTATCTCTGGCATCGTCGCGGAAGCAGGCAAGTCAGGCAAGGCTTCTGCCACGGGCTGCGACTGCTTCTTCTTGTGGCTGAGTATGAATGCAGCGAATGACGCCATCTCTTCGGACGACGTGCCACTGATGAGAATGGGACTCTTGCCCGGCCGTGCAAGCTGGAGCGTCTTGGAGATGGGAGCCTTTGGACAGAGAATGTGTCTATCGGGAAGACGTCACTGAGCAGAGCACTTGCCATCACTCTGAGGGGTGTACCTGTGCCTTCGGCCATGCCTCAAATTGATCATGCTCTCGACCTCAGAAGCTCAATTTGCGTGCTCATGCGCTGACTGGTTTAGAGAGTCAGGTTCGTTGCTCATATTTGCTCTTAGTGGAAGCTCGCAGCTTAAGCCAGCACCAACTCACAAGAAACCGATCCTCACCTGCATTCTGGATGACTGCTCCTCATGAACGAAGCACACACTCCTTTACTCGCCCGGCGAGAATGAGCAAAGCGGCCGAGTGCACATTCTGTGAGGGCAACCCTTCCTCTTGGCACTGTGGCCTCTCTGCTTGCATAGTACACCAGCTCATCCTCGGCAGCTCAGCCACCACGAGCTAAAGATAGCAGTTCACCCGAAATCAATCTCTGGTCTCGTTTGCAAGACTTTCGAGCAGATAGAGATGAGAAGACAAAGACCACCTTCAAGACGAACAAGATAATGCAGAAAAGCAGCTCTCTCCACCTGACAGGCTGCAGGCTAAAGCGCAAGACCGGCACCCTTTACGCCTGGCCGCCCCCTGGACTGCGCATGGCCTGGCACCACCGCCTGACGGTGCGACCCAGCCAGCACCCGCGCTTGGTGAGGAGCCTCCGCTGCCTGGAATATCATGGACAGAGTGAGGCAGACTGTGCTGCGGGGAAGCTCAGGCAAGTGGCTTGAATGAGAAGCTGCTTTGGAGAGCTTCATCACCCATGGCGCAGTGCTACACCGGCATAGCTCCAGACAGGAGTGTGCTCTGGTTACTGCTGTAGCCATCATCAGCCCGAAGCTTTCAAGTAGTTCGCGCGACAGCTTTATCTGCAACATATTCCGGGCATTGGAAGTTGGGGGCTGTCTAAATTTGAACATACTACACAATCTAGGCATCTCAAGCGATGCACGTGCAAGCTTCTTACTCTCAGTGCGCTGATCCACTCGTACGCACGTTGGCGGCAACTGTATGGATGCAGAGCCACTGCTCAACCTTCAGCAAGCATCATACGCCATGCCGTCTCCGGAGAGCCTGTGAAGTTTCACCAGAGTTTCGTCGTGAGGCATCCGTTTTACAAAGTGTGCCCATTCTGAAGTGGTCCGATTTCGGCTGCTTCGGTATTCATTCGTTTGTTGTGGGATAGGTTCTCAAGCGCAGTGGCCCCACGCTACCAGTAAGTGAGATCTTCAAGGCCGGTCCGTTCCTTGTGAATTCCAGAACTGCACAGGCGCAACTGAACCAGAGATTGCCTCTCAAAGTGACAACATTAGGAAACATGCTTACTCATTGAAGCTGCCTGCATGAGCGCCGATCACATGAAGCCTCTGAAGAATAATGTCATGTCGCCTGACATCTTTCCGTCGGAGAAAGTACCGCCGATACCTCGACAGCTCTTCTGTTGCACATGCACACACGCCACAGAGACGAGGTGGCATGGCAACACGCTGCGCTGAGTTAAGACTTGCGCAGAGCATAGACCACACCCAGGCAAGTCAGCCACAGAGGAGCTTGGAAACGTCTAGCAAGGCATCACACGACAACTCTGTGGTAGACTACTTCATCACTCTCGCCTAGCAAGTGTCGCAGTCATGGACCAGCCATGCAGCGCGCAGCACAGTGAGGAGGATGCTGCATCGGAAGCTCTGCTGGTGACGACTTACACTATGGCTGTTCATCCTCGACTAGGGTCGGTTAGAGTACAAGATCCAGCAAAGGGCAGAAGCACCCTGCTGCAGTCTCGCGGAAGTTACAAAGTCCCCATGAGACATACTTGCGTGCATAGCAGTAGCTCTGGCAACTGCAGTCTTGGGTGGGCCTTCTTGTCCCAGCGCCTTGTTTGGGCAGCTCACGCAGACGGTACATAACCCTCAATGTGGGAGAGTGAAGAAAAGGACGTGGACTTGTCACTGCCGTCACTGTCGCCTGTCCCCTGAAATGCGCTGGATCTTCAACTTTTGACTCCATAGCAGGCCCAAATCGCGGCATGCTCGACTCGAGTCCGTGTGAGAGAGAGAGAGAGAGATTGCGCCTGCTGTCTAGAGCGTCGTCGCTCTAGCCATAGGGCAACAGGGAAGACCCGCGCTGCTGCATCAGGCGCAACAGCAAGTTTCGATGCATTGTAAGTTTACTGCGGCAGGTTTTGCGAGTCTGGCCAACGAGGCACCTGTCGGTTGTGCACAGTCCGACATAGCTGAAGGTACGCAGTCAGCACACTTGCCCGCACACGGGGTGCTTTTGGGGCAGTGTGTGGCTGAATTCTGACTCCCTTTCCGAAGCGGCCAGGGCCAAAAGTCGGCCCTAGCATGAATTGCCCCTGGCAAAGCCTAGCGCACAAGGAGCATCTCCATCCACGACTCCTTGCAAAAGGCCATCCGTCTCTCCATTCCGTCTTCTTGATTGAACGAAGGCCCCAACTTCGTCAAATGATGCAGAACCACCTGGCCGGTGGCCGTGGATCGAACTTCGAACGTTGCTGTCACAATGCGGTGCACTGGGCGCCTGCAGCTGCCTGGCAGACCGGATGAGAGAAGCACACTTGCACATTATCAGGTCGACTCCGTCTCTCGCCCTGTGGCCCGCCAGTCACCCGGCCTGTTTCAAGCTGCGATAACTGGCACCAGCTTGACGCCAGCGCTGCCGTGGAGCCTCTCGCGACTTCCGTTCGTGTGCGGGCGGATGTGAGAGAGCGAGAATGCACACAAAGGGTCACGCGAGCCCGTCCTGGCCTTGCCAACCTGCGAAGCACTGAAAAGGGCATCGGGGAAAGGAATGCTATGGGATTGCCTGCAACTCCAAACTCAAGGGATCTCTGCCCAAGGACGCGAGCTTTCCAGGATGACACAGCAGCTGCAGCCTCGGAGCCAAGCAGCCCAAGAAAGTGCAATGGACCGCACGGTCGACCGCACAAGTCTCCGTGCATCTCCATGCGCTTCGAAGCCTTCTCTGCACTCAGAGCTGAGCTCGCGGCACGAATTCTAACACCTCAAGCGCAGCACTCTTGATATTTAGTCAATTTAGTCTGCTCAGATTCTCCAGACATCAAAAGCCTTCGCCCTGGCAGACCAACAAGCGCACCAGCATTCAAACGTATGACTCGATTTGATCATTGTTGATAGTCTCGAGGTTGATGCGGAGAAAGGAAGTATCGTAGATGTGCGCATGCATGAATCGCAGATGGGTACATGCAGGAGAGGGAGGGAGAGAGAGAGAGAGAGAGAGAGCGAGAGACCTCGCAAATCCACTAGAGTTCCTTAGCTCTGAGTCCTATTATAGGATCGTTCAAAATTGAAAATTTTCATCGCATCTACATGTCGTTGGTACAGTGCATTACATTAAACAGGATCCGACAGGCCCAGTAACCCTAAACTTATACTTATACTCCCAGAGACGAAGACGAGGATGACGACAACAATCAAGAAAGGATATCGAAGATTGATGACAAACGGCCCAGACCGGGAACTACATGTGTGTTCACAGGCTGGTAACTCTGTCAAAAGCGCCAGTCGTGATGGGTATTGAGCCCCTGGAATGAAGCTCAATAAATCAGCACAGATTCTGGTATCAGACAAGGCTATTTGCCAGGCCCTATGCTCAAAGAAGGCTAACGCAACCCCATTTATAGGCCCTACCAGAAATCCTTTTCCAAAGTATCTCATGGAGGCACATCAGACTAGTTCCAAAATTCACACATCATCACAGGCCACCCACTCTCACAAGCCCAACAAGCACCCGTTCGCCACCCTGACAGCACCCATCCTTCTGTTTATGAAAGAATTGTTGGGTGAAGACAATCTTCTACTAGGGACTTTTGTAGTTTCGCGTGTTCCATCAACATGTCGTCTGGTTGGTTCTTATTGTTTTGCTTATCGTCACCCAGCTGACACCCAGAGAAGACACCCCGCTTCTCGTTCCGCCTCAGTCTGTTCTCATCCTCAGCACACGTGCTCAAGGGATTGAACATTGCCGGCACATTAGTCATTCAAAATGATCCTTTAACACAATCCTGTTTTACTCATCACCGGTGCTTCAAGTCGTGATTGAAAGGTTGATTGAGTTGTTCAAGTGATCTGCAACACTTTACCATCTGATAATAACCGTTTAGCATCGCTTCCTACGCAATGCCGACCGCACAATTCAACGTATCTCGCTCTGATTCTGCTTCACGCAATAGATCTCCAAGTCGGAAGACGTCGTTTGCGTCCAGACGCAAGCCTACATGACAACTTCATCAAAGAGATCGAAGAAGCAGGTCAGAAACACGTAATCCTCCCAGTGAATGGACTGGTACTCAAGAGCCTCCAAGATTTGTCCTGGAGCTAACCAAGGTCCTGCAACCTATTCGGCCTGAAGGTGAGCATGGACAATGGAAGCCCCTAGGCCACAAACCGCACCACTTCCAGCCATGAACGTGCCTACGCATCGTCTTTTCTGCCTGTAGCTCCAGTTGGACAATCTGGTATGTCGACTTTCGCGCCAGTTCTCAGGGAGCCTGTGGAACCCAATCGAACCGCAGGAACCGAACCGGGACGAACTGAACCGCAGCAAAAATCACGCGAACCGACCGAACCGCTGTCATCTACTACTGCTGCTGCTACTACTAC